>SNVD02009943.1:0-41664 GCA_013180625.2 Boswellia sacra
TATTTTGCGAGATTAATGTCCGGCTTACCGGACAATCTCACCTTGGCTTCGATAAGCCATCGGATATCAGCAGGCACATTTAGGAGCATCAACGCCCAAAGTCTAGTCATCCGTACTTTATAATTTTAAACACAGCATTTTGAGGAAGTGAAGGAAAATATTTACGAAGGTTCGACAAAAAGATATCGGCATCCATTGAAGAGAGAAAAGAAGAGATATTACCGATAATGCGATCGAGTTTGTTTTTCTCCAAGATATGCACGTTTCAAACCTTTGGCGAATGACTTCAACTTCCGTTTGGATGTTTCCACAAGTTGCTGCACAAATGAGCTCAAGCACAGAGTAATCAAAATAAACAAGGAAGGAAAAGAAAGCGCAGAAACGAAACTAAAGAACACGTAAAAGAGATAACACAGCAATAGCAACAAGAGTCAAAACAAGTAAAAGAAATATAAAAACAAATAAGACAGATGGCAAGGAGAGATAAAACTTGATCAATTTGATATCCTATGAAAGGAATCTCCTCGAGACACAAAAATCAATCATTATTACCTCATTTTATTTTTTTTTCTTTTTTTTAATTTATTTTTCAAAAACATTGGGTTGCCTCCCAATAAGCGCTTGGTTTAACATCCTCAGCCCGACGTTGGTTTCATCATGGGAGGATCCAATTTCTGTTGTGCTTCTCTAATGGGCTTGGATCCCTCTTCTAACAAGATACGGTCAATGCATATGGATGGGCCTTGGATTTCAACAATTGTCCACTCAATAGCTATTTTTGTGATCTGTAAGTATTTGGACGAGTTTATCTTCTTGTATTCGTGCAAGGCCCATTTCCATTGTAACTCGCAAAGTATCATTCTCACCCAAGAATCCATAATTCAAATGATCTGGAAGTGACTTAATCTCCAAGGCAGGGGCTGTCATCACAGAAGGAAGAATTTTCTCATTAGATAAAGGAAATTGAATGCACGAAACATCATACCTATTTATGGTTATAGCTATGGTCTCATCTAAGCTTGCCACAGCTTCCTCCATTTCTTTGGACACTTGTATCAACCTTCTCGATTCCTTGGAATTTTCTGTCCCTATGTGCTCACTAAAAACCACTACCAATCCACCTTGTGAGTTAACTCAAAATGTTTTTGTGGCAAAGAATCAATAACATCAACTGCAAAAACAAAATGCAAGTCACTAGGGTACCTCATTGTCTCAAAAATATTGAAACGAATCACTTCGCCATCGAATTCCATGGGGAGAGTGCCATCATGAACATCAATCTTAGTTCGAGCAGTTTTCGAGAATGGTCTCCCCAAAAGAATTGGTGTTGGATTAGGAGATGTCTCATCCTCCATTTCAAGAACATAGAAATCTGCTGGGAAAACCAATTGATTCACCTGCACAAGCACATCTTCCACAACTCCCTTGGGATATGCATTAGAACGGTCAGCAAGTTGAATGGTAATACCAGTTTCTGCAAGAGGTCCAAGATTTAAAGAAGCATAAATAGAATATGGCATGATATTAATAAATGCTTCTAAATATAACATAGCTCTTTCAAACTTAGTTTTACCAATGGTACATGTAATGGTGAACGTACCTGGATCTTTGCACTTTGGAGGAATTTTCCTTTGCAATACAGCTGAAACATCTTCCCCCACACTTACTTTCTCATTTCTTTTTAACTTTCTTTTGCTGGTGCATAACTCCTTGAGACATTTTGTATAATGAGGTACTTGCTCGATAGCATCCAGAAGTGGTATATTTACCTCGATTTTGTGAGAAGTTTCCAGGATTTCTTGTTCTTGTTCCTCCTTCGATTTTGCAAATCTACTAGGAAAAAGTGGAGGAGAAACATATGAAGGAATGGGAGTTATAGGATTTACCTGAGAAGTCAGTGTTTTGTTCATGGTGGAAGTGGTGTCATCTCCTTCATCAGTTTGTGATTTCTTTGGTAGGACATCTAATTGTTCCCCACCTCGCGAAGTTATCGCACTAACATTCTCTCCTGGATTGATCACCGTTTGAGAAGATAATTTTTCTGAGTCTTGGCCCTCGAATTTGCTCATGCTAGTAGCCAATTGTCCCATTTGATTTGCCAGGTTTTGGATACTTGCCCCAGTTTCCTGCTGGAATTGCATTGTGTTAGTGGCAAGTGCATTAACAATGTCCTCGAGAGACATACCTGAGTTTTGCAAAGCTGGTTGCGGTGCTGGATGTGGCATTGGTGGTGGTTGCATTTGAAAAGGTTGCTGCACTCTAGGTTGATTGAAACCTTGTGGCCGATTTGGTATCACATTTGGAGTGATTGGTTGATGATTCCAGTAACTGAAATTATGTTGATCTTCCCATCCAGCATTGTAAGTGCTAGAGAAAGGATCATACCATTGCCTCGTTTGTCCTGGAAATCCACCCATGGCATTGGCTTGTTCCATATATTCTTCTTGTAAAGTTGGATACATGTCGATTGGATGCTCCATCGTAGAATATATCCCACATTCATAAGATTTTTGTATATCTCCTACAGCCATGTTTTCCACAAGAGAGGTTAGCTCAGAAAGTTGTTGTTCAATGTTCGGAGTGCTTACCTCATTTACTCTCCATGGTACTTGTGGCTCAAATCCGCTACTGAATTGATAGAAGTTTACTGTCATGTTGTCTAAACACAAACAATCAGAAAAGAAAAACAAAGAAAATATGAATCAACAATGAAAACAAAATAACAAATCGATTAGAAAATCAATCCCCGGCAACGGCGCCAAAAACTTGATGCGTTCGAAACTAGCAAGTATACTAGTCGCACAAGTAATAAAGTGATAAGTAAGATATCGTTCCCACGAGGATTGATTCTAATTGAATTTGTTATTTCCAGCAACAATAAACTAAACAGGGGGGATTTTTGTTGAATGATTTACTAAATGAAATAAGAATGCAAGTAAAGAATAACAAAACAGAAAGTAAATTTGAATGAAAAATCAATGGGAGAAAGCTGGTTAAGGGATCCTTCTCTACCACAAGATATGGATTTGCGAATTAATTGTAGAATTGTCATCTAATTACAGCATTGAAGTTATCAACCGTAGATAATAACAAGCTCTATTACCCCAATCTTTCCTTACTTTGTTGTTAAATAAAACAAGCTCTTTATTTAATCTCTATCCATTAAACAACCTAGAACAAGCTCTCTGAGTTTAATTCAATGGATGCATTATGATAAGAAAGATAGGTTGATCTAAGCAATAAACACACAAGCTCGGATTATTTAACTTAGGTTATATTCTCCAATTGCAATCTCTGATCACAATTTTGCTACTAATGATTAGAAATTCAAGACAATTACGGATCAAGATTTCTAGTCTAGCAATAGACAATATCCAGATTATATTCAGTTGGCCACCCAAATACAATCCAGCAAGCAATCATAAGCATTAAACATGGGAAAATACAAGCAACTTCAATTAGAGAATTGGATAACAATTCCTTGCACAATCAATTCACAAAAACCATATCAGGGCTTTGAAATCACCCTCAACCAATTCAGATTCAGTTACACATGTTTAAGAATGGTAAATACAATACAACATGGAGACATTCCAGAAAATGAAAGGGAAGGGAAAAACTTAGCAAATTTGATGTAATTCTCTTTGGATTGTAGTTCTTCCTCTTTCCAAGCTTCCTTTCTCCTTCAAGAACTCCAAGAGATGAAAGAATTCCAGAGCTGCAGCCTCCTCCACGTTCTCCCCTCTTCAAGTTATGAAAATAAAACCCTAAAATGTGTTTAAATACTCTGCTACAGTGAATTGCTACAGTGCCCCGTATTATACATGCTACAGTGGCTTGTGGAATTATATTTCTATACATCTCACACTGTTTTGATTACAACTTTTGGTACACTGAATGGATTTATAAACCGTAAATTTCTCCAGAAAATAGACTTCGAGAGCTTTCCAACGGTATATAACATGTCATCGGGTTCATTGTATATCAATACAATTAAATCCGAGAAGATCACTGACTAGCAGAGGTGAAAATGAAGGGTTTTACTCCATTTTTGTGCAAGTTGCTCCAAAACTCCTACAAACAACAAAACCACACAAAAACATAAAAATACCAAGGAATATAGCAAAGAAACATGGACGAATTGATATAAAAGTAATACATAAATAGACACCTATCAATCTCTCATCATGGAAATGCATGAAAGAGACATCTATGTTTATGTCATTACTCATCCCAGGACCACGTGCACCTGGGACATATATTGATATATACTTGAGACCATTAATCGATGAATTGAAGGAATTATGGAATGTTGGTGTTGAAACTTATGATGCATATGAAAAAACCTGGGTATGACATTCTAAAACAATTAGAGCTTCTCCCTAATTTGAAACCTGGAAAAAATCCTAACAACAAAGATAGAAAGCGAAGGAGAAAGCCAGAAGAGTTAAATTGGACCAAAAAAAGTATTTTTTTTTAGTTGGAATATTGGGCAACATTGAAACTTCGTCATAATCTTGATGTAATGCATATAGAGAAGAATATATGTGACAGTCTACTTGGGACATTGTTAAATATTGAAGGTAAAACTAAAGATACTGACAAAGCAAGATTGGACCTAGAAGACATGGGCCTCAGGAAAGAATTGCATGTACAACAACATGGTAATAGATATTGAAAGCCTCATGCTTGTTATGTATTAACAGTGGATGAAAGGAAAAAGTTTTGCCAATTCTTAAAGTCAGTAAAATTTCCTGATGGATACGCATCAAATATTGCCAAGTGTGTAGATGTTAAAGATGGAAAGTTAATGGGTCTAAAAAGCCATGATTGTCATATAATTTTACAAAGACTTCTCCGAATTGGCATACGCCCTTTTTTACAAAAGGATGTATGCACAGCAATTGTTGAGTTGTGTGATTTCTTTCGACAATTATGTGCAAAGACAATAACCAAATCAAACTTGGATCATCTCGAAAAAGGAATTGTGGTGATACTTTGTAAATTGGAGCGTATCTTTCCACCGGCATTCTTTGATATAATGATCCATTTAGCGATACATTTGCCTCGAGAGGCAAAATATGCTGGGCCTGTTGGATTCAGATGGATGTACCCAATTGAACGGTATATTTTATTCATCACAAATTTAATGTTTGCGTTTCACATAAATTATATACTACAATCTAATTATAGTTTAATTTGTTTGATATGACAGGGCCTTACGTAGATATAAGAGCTTTGTCAAGAACAAAGCTTATCCTGAAGGGTCAATTGCAAAAGCTTACATTGACAGTGAAGCAATGAATTTTTGTTCAATGTATTTGCAACAAATTGAAACAAAATTCACTCGTGATGATCGAATTAATGATGGTGGAGAACGTGATAGGGGAATATCAGTTTTCTCCCAAAGAGCTAGAGCATTTGGATTCAATAGATCCAAACTACTCTCTGTATCAGAGGATAACAAGCTTCATTGGTATGTTTTAAACAATTGTGATGAAGTGCAACCATACCTTCAGTAAGTTATTCACTTTACACATTTTCTAAAATGTGATTTTTCTTTTTGTTCTTTTTGTTTATTAATATCTAATATGCAAAATATCATTTATATAGGCAACACATGATTATTTTACAAAAGGAAGGTGGAACAAATTTGAATATATTGCAGCAAAAATACTTTCCTGAGTGGTTTAAGAAACATGTGAGTGATATTTAAATATAATTTGTGTTAAATTATTAACTTAATCAAGGCTTTAATAACAATACTTGCGTTGTAGATAATGGAGTTGCATGATTGTGGATCTTCAATGATAGATGACTATTTGTATGCATTGGCATGTGGACCTGATATGAGGGTGAAATATTATTCTGGATGTGATGTTAATGGGGTCCGTTATTGTATCAAAGAAAGAGATGATGCACTTACCACTCAAAATAGGAGTATCAGTGCCTGGTGAACATGATGGAACAGAAATTGATTTTTATGGGTCATTATCAAGTGTCCTTGTATTAGAATATAAGAAGGATAATGAAGTTGTTCTATTTCATTGTAAATGGTATGACTCTAATCCTAAAATGAAGAGGATTCACCATCATTATCATCTTCTATCCATTAATGTTTCTCGAACCTGGTATAATGAAGATTCTTATATTCTAGCAACTCAAGCACAACAAGTGATATTTATTGATGATCCAAAACTCGGGGAAGGGTGGAAAGTGGTGGACAAAATAGAACGTAGGGGTTTATGGGATACTCAAGAGAAGGATGAGATAAATCAAGTACAAATTGAGGTGAATGATGAATCAATAGATCATACCTTTTCATTTCAGCTAGATGAATTGGATGTTGGCCTATTCACTAGAAATGATGTTAATCCAGAAGAGGTTGATGCCCCCCTTGCAAGAATAGGAGCAAGTAGAAGGGAAAATGTATTAGATGATTTTATATGTGATGAGATAGATGAGGAAGATGAAAGTGGCTGAAGCACTACAATGCCGTATTGATGCTAATGTTGGACTAGATTAATGGTAATTGTTCATGAGTATTTGCGTTTAAATAATATATGATCATGTTTTTCTTATGTTTTAAGATAATATTATTGTTAAAAAATATAGTTATGTAATTAATACATATTTTTTTGTATTCCAGATGGTTCTGGGTGGCAAAAAGAAATTAAAAAATGTCAACAGTCAAGGGATTGCCAATATTAATACACAAGAGTTCACTGAAAGTCTAATAGAAGTCCAAATACCTCCAGTAAACTGAGTTTTACATTTTGCATGTATACATTTTTGGTACTTATCATCATATTTATGTAATGTTAAATTTCTTTGTTCTAATTTTATATAATATTGTATAATGAAGCATATATATGATGTTACCAATTAGATTTTATGATTTGTGAATTTTTATGATTTCATTTAATATTTTGATTTTTATAATTTGTATAACTTTTGTGCACAATATTAAAAAAGCAGGTCTGATAAGCATATTAATGATGAACATGAAATACCAAAAAAAAAAAAAGATTTAAAAATTCAATGCTTTTTGCGACCAAAAAATGGTCGCAAAAAATAGTATTTTGCGACAAAATTATTCTCACAAAAAAATTTGTTCATTCTACTATTTTGTGACAAATATTTTCTCACAATAAATATATATAGCGACGAAAATTTTGTCGCAGCATGTAATTTAATAATCTCCCAACCATTTTGCGACAAAATATGTCCTCCCTAAAGGTGGTCACAATCGTTTTACATTTTTTTGCGATAAAATTATTATCGCAAAATACACTTTCTATGACAAAACAATTGTCACCATAGGCTATTCGAAATGAATAAAATCTCTCGGGAAAATTTTATTTTGTAGTAAAATCTCTTTTTTGCGACGATAATATTGTCATAAAATGTAATTCGCATTGTATCAAATATATTGCAACAAATATTTTCTCGCGAAAAGGGTTCTTCAGCGACAAAATTGTTGTCACAATAGGCAACATTCACTATTGTGCACGTATTGCGACCAAATATTTCTCTCTAAAAGTATTTTATTGCAACTAAACATTTCTCGCGAAAAAAAGTTTTTGGCGAGAATGGGTGGTCACAATATATTGAGACAATTTTAAATATCCATTGTTTTATCTCCCATATTGCGACCATAATTTCTCGCACATAACCATAATTTGGGACGAAATATTCATCGTAGAAGACCAAATAATTGAATGGCCGCTTTTTTGTGGCAAAAGTTTGGTCGCCATACACATATTTTCGCGAGAAAACTGTTGCCGCAATAAGTTTTATTACGACAAAATTGTACCAAGATTTTCTCGCAAAATAGTATTTTTTGCGAGAAAAAGTAGTCACAATATATTCAGACGACTTGACTAATATGGTGTTTTATCTCTCATATTGCGACCATAATTTCTCGCAAATAACGAAATATAGCGACAATAATCTAGTCGCTAAACATCCTATTTTGCGACGAAATATTCATCGTAGAAGACCAAATAATTAAACGGCCGCTTTTTTGTGGCAAAGTTTGGTCGCCATACACATATTTTAACGAGAAAATTGTTGCCACAATAATTTTTATTGTGACAAAATCGTACCAAAATTTTCTCGCAAAATAGTATTTTTTGCGAGAAAAAGTGGTCACAAAATATTCAGACGACTTGACTAATCTGGTGTTTTATCTCCCATATTGCGACCATAATTTCTCGCAAATAAATAAATATAGCGACAATAATCTAGTCGCTAAACGTCATATTTTGCGACGAAATATTCATCGTGGAAGACCAAATAATTGAATCGCTGCTTTTTTGTGGCAAAATTTTGGTCGCCATACACATGTTTTTGTGAGGAAATTATGGCCGCAATAAGTAGTATTGCGACGAATGTTTATTTTCTCGCAAAAAAACATATTGCGACTGGCATATCGCGATTGTTCCGCGACGAAGTGTATTTCCTCGTAAAAAGTTTTTGCGACAAAATATTTTGTTTTTGCGACGAAAATATTCGTCGCAAAAAGTCATTTTTCCTATGGTGGTCCATGGTGGAGGTTGGAGCATGTGACAGTTAAGACTTACATTGCATGCATGTGTTGGCAGGTTTCACCCATACTTCATTCTATGACCGTGCTAGACTATGTCGGTAGTATAGGCTTAAGTAGAGGATCATGGATTCACCAACTGCTTTCGGTCCTAGGACACTATTTGCTCGTTAGCTAGAGCATGTAAAGGATTCTTCGCTGTATCAAACCATCGAGAGGAATTTGTTTCATGATCCTAACTTTGAGACAAACGATCTATACAAGGACTGGGTGACCTCCCAGGCTTCTATTCCTAATTCTATTATTCGAGTCAGACAATTTCATGAGTGATACGGTGAGTCTATTTGTAGTCTAGTGAAGAGGCAAAGACGACATTGACAGTTTTGCTGTTAGCTTAGATGTTAGATGCTTTTCTTTTGTTATCATGCAAAATAATAAGACATTTCAAAGGCATATATGTTTCCAAACAATTTCATTTCACTAGTAAAAGTATGATCATTTATTCTTCCCACAATATGTGCATTATGAGGCAACTCTTGTCATTAATCAACCATTTCTGGTTTTCTGATTAATCATTTTTCTGCTCACACTTCTTTATTTTTCTTTCAATTTTTTTCTTTTTCACACATATTATTTTTTCGGCCTATCCATGTTAATAGGCTTAGTAAAGTCATTTCCTTCCATGTATGATAGGATGATAGCTTAGCCAGACATGACCTTCATCATAATGAATGAGCCCTCCCAGTTGTGCTTGAATTTCCCTCCTGGGTCAAACACTACTAGCCTAGCCTGTTTAAGGATCAATTTTTCATTGAACTTCCTTGCCTTTATTCTCTTATTAAAGGCTCAAGTAACCAACTTTTGGTACAATTGCATGTGATATATGACCTTCATTTTTTTCTTATCAATCAAGGCCAACAGTTCACATCTATTATGAACCCGCTGCCCTTCAGGAATTTTTGCTTCCATCAGAACTCTCTTTGATTTCATTTCTTTCTAAAATGGTAGGACCGCTTTTGAACCATACACTAACGAGAAAGGTCTGTGAATGGGGCTTTTATCTTACCAGAGCATTTGCAACCATGACACTGTGTCAAAGCCTCTTTCAAGACTCATGGGAACGCAAGTGAGCCATGGGCACATCTAAAGAAATGGAGTTGCCACCCAATTATTCAATCGAAAATGAATGGAGGCAATCCCATCCCTCACTTTAGGATTAAACTATCCTCATCCCTTTAGAGATAGGTTCAAAAGTTATGTACGAGCCATTCGCCTCGCTCGGATCAAAATTCGGCCTCCACTAGGGTATACAAAATTAAAATAGCTCATGTTGTTATATAGTCCGCCTAAATGGTTCGTTTTATGTACACATTTCCAATTTTGTCTTCATTAAACAAATAAGGCGATTTTCAATCAAAAAGTTGTATGTTCATACAAAGAAAAATGGAGGAGAATAGAGTTACATTTCTGCAATGCACGGGGAAAGGAAAGAGGGTCACATCACTTTGTTCTTCAACAATAAATTCTATAAAATATACATTCATCCATGTGAACGGGGCTTTCATCATGCCAGAGCATTTGAGACCACTACACTATGTCAAAGCCTCTTTCGAGACTTAAGAGAAAACAAACGAGCCATGGACACATCTAGACAAAGGAGTCACCACCCAATTATTAAATTGGGAATGAATATGAGCAATCTGATCCCTTGCTTTGAGACCTAAACTACCCTCATCCCTTCAGAGATGGGTTCAATAAGTTAGGTACGAGTCTTTCGACTCGCCCGAATATAAATCCAATCTCCACTTAGGAAATACCAAATAGAAATAGCTCATATTATTACTTAGTCCTCTTAAGTGGTTAATTTTATGTACACATTCCATTTTATCTTCATTAAGCATGTTAACTGATTATTCAACCAAAACAGTTGTATATTCATACAAAGAAAGGGGGAGGAGAATAGATTACATTTCCTTTCATTCATGGGGGAAAGGGAGAGGATTACAACATTGTTAATCAGCAATAAAATATTCCGTACATTGATAATTCATTCTAAGAAATGGTTCCTCACCATCAATGTGAGTCCACCATCACTTTATGGCATCATACAATTACACTTTGTCAATATTCAAACATTCATACATAGACAAATAAATTATAAGTCAATTAAGGCCATAATCTAATATCATGGCATTCTAGCCTAAATTTTGATAAATTCTATCATGGCATATTCCAGCCTAATCATGGCATTTCTAGCCTAATTCAAACAATTGAAATCAATCATAGCACTACAAGAAAAATTCTGACATTTGGCGGTCAAAAAAGCAACACCAATGGCACCGCCATATATAGTCTATTGGCAGTCGGTTAACCCGACAAATGTGTACGCTACTATATTTGGCGATTTTTGGCCACCAAATATGGTTAATTAAAAAAATAGAAAAAACATATTTGACAGCTTTTAGCCGCCAAATACGATTTTTAAGAAATTTAAAAAAAAATATAGCCTTAAATATTGGTAAATTAACTATTTATAAAATGTTAAAACAGGTTTACCCACAATTGCAGATGATGTTAAACTGCCTTTTATACTCAATTTAGGGAAACAGTAATTAAACTTGTAAAATACACTCAGATGAAATAGAATACCTATTCATGCGTTTTCCTGTCTCATCAAGTGGTTGCTGAGGTGTCCAGGTTGGATTGGCTGCGAAATGCAGTCGGTTTGGTCAACCCCAACTACTAGCGTGGCACTCTTCGTCCACGCCCTGTGCTTGATTGGTAAGGTGTATATATACAGAGAATAGTGATGTTGTTATAAGGTAAGACATTTATAATCGATTGGACATATATGACCAGGTATTTCAAAAGGGTTGATAAGGCAATCCAGGAAGCTAAGGATTTGGCTTCCTGGATTGCCTTATCAACCCTTTACATTGGAGTAGACATTATTTATATGCAACTTCTTGTTAATTAGATTTTTTGACAGGAAGATATTAGTGTGGCACTCACAAGATCGAAACTATCATCAATGGTCCAGGGTAAGTGGAAACTAATTGATTAGAAGAAACTGTAGCATTTGGGAAGAGGAAATGTCTGCAGTGTGTTTGAAATAGCTAGTAAGCTAAATAAACAATATTGAGTTTCATCTTTCACAACTTAAAATGAATTAAAATTCAAAGTCTTACATGTTACTAAGAGTCAGCTCTTTTGACCAAAACACAGCACATTTGACCAACTACATCAAGGAAACAGATTTACAACATAAGAAGCAGGTACTTTTTCTTCCAAGTCCAGGAAAAAGAGGAGGATTGAGTAAATATACATTAATTCAATCTGAAGAATTCTCGAGAAAGAATTCATTCCCATACTTTATGCCGTGTTTCAAGGCCAACATAATTCCCCGAATCAGGGTTTCTTCTAGCAAGCCATATGAGAAATCTGCCGCTACCTGGGGATTTTCTAACATTGTTACATAGATACTTAATATGTAGAAATTCTTTAAATGCCAAACACAATAGTAACATAAACAACCAGAAGTTCAAAACAAGAAATCATTTTTTGCCCCTAAGAAACGAAAAAGTTGTAGTGATGAAGTTTCAAAAGAGAAAATACAAATGCAGACCAGTAACCACAACAAGAAAAAGTGCTTGGGAGATGCATCCACCCTAGACAATGGCAGCCCGAAATAAGTAAATCTACACAAAATTAGGCCAACACTGGCCACAGCTCCCAATTAATATGAATAAAGAAAAAATCAAAACAAGATACCTGAGAATTAGAATTATGTGGTGACAAGGATGTTCAAAAATACTATAATTGAAGATTCACAATATGAACAGCTACCAGCACACTACATTTTACAAATTCTGTTCCCATTATGAAATAAGATATCTTCTATATGAAAGCTAAATAGTTACTTCTATCACTCCTTAGAAGAAAAACTTGGCATTGGCAAATATAACACACACACACACACACACACACACAGAGGATTAGACTGTTTTACCTTAATTTTATTAATTAAAATCTTGACACCCCTCCTCACTATTCATTTGCTACAATCAAATGGCTGGGATACTATCCTGTTGACATTGAAACTAATTGTTAACTTTTCTTTCACATCCACTGAATTGTAATAGATGAACAACCATGAATAAAGTGTCAAGAGCTCAAGTAGAAAAAATCAATTGACGATAGCTTGACAAACACATAAAACGTAGTGAGGGTTGAGGGGTTACCACTTCCAATATCCACCATAAGAGGTAACGTTGAGTCGTTGTAGACTTGATTCCAATCAGGTACTTGCACAGGCACCTATGAGGAAAAATCATAACGAAATATTTCCAATTTAATTTAAGATAAACTTATCACCATAATTATTCTTCAGACAAATCTCATTTGACTACACAAGCCGAGAATGATGAACTTAGAGGGTTGACATGCTGCCTGATTCTCACATGACCCAACTCCTACAACAAAATCAACCATAGTAAAGAAAAAAAAAACCCCACAATTCATTTCAAAAGCAAGAACAAATTTTTGACAAATTACCCCACAAATTTTGCGAGAAAGGTTAAGAAGGCCAGTATATTCCAGGTTGACAAGGTCTTTGCTTCTAAGGTCTTTGGCACTAATATAAGTGGAACCAGCTACTCCTCTGTCACTGAAACTACAACGGCAATGATGAAGGTGGAATAGCAAACATGACTTTGAGACAAGAGCTCGTGCAGTTGTGCGCATAGCAGCTAGACTAGCAGTTGATTATAAGAAATGGTAAGAAGCCATTTCATTTCACAAAGACCAAACTCCTTTCATCTCCTTGCTATTTACTGTTTTCTACTTTTGGAGGTGCTTCCAAATTAGTTAGAAAACATCTAACACATCAACCTCGAAAGGTGAATCATCATCAGCATCTTCTTGATTCGGTTGACCCAAAAGCCCTCATGGAAAAATTTCACGCTAGTCAACAAGCTTTTGTGAAACAGAACATTGCATAAACTTCTAACCAACCGTTAAATACCTAAACATGAAGATCAGTGAATTCATTGTATTTTGAGAAGCAAATAGAGGCTTCCCAGTCACTATCGCACCAGAGTTTCAACCTACAGACCACATAGTAACTATAGTAGAGAGTTTGCTGGTCGTGAAGGCAACTATAACCTGAAGGTTCCTTGTTCCATAGTTTATTCACCTGATGATGATGAAAAGAAGTGCAACAGAAGATTTAAAAGTATATCTGGCACCCACCCATTAAATTGTGCATATAATACATAAAACAATCAGCTTAAACAATGAGAAGTTAACACGAATTGCCATACACAAAGACAAAAAGGTTACGATGATAGTGAGACCCGAGGAGCATGATACCTGGACCATGGCAGCTGCAAGTCACCGAGAAGGAGAGGGCCAAGCTTGAAGATGGTTGCGTCCGAGTAAGGGGGTGTCGACGTTGGACTAGCTGGCGACGGTGGACTAGAAGCAGCTTGTAGATCGAGAGATGGTGTCGTGGCAAAGCAGCGACGGTGGACAAAGCAAATCTAGAGAGAAGAGAAGGGGTCAACGTTGATGGCTAGGTGGGTAACGTGGGTTAGGGATTTGAGATTGGGGAGGGTCTAAATGTTATTTTTGAAATTTATAGTTTGTCGCATACTTTGGAAACCCACATATATTAAAAATTAACAAAAGAGCCCCTTTTAATTTATTTAAGTCCCTATATTTGGCCACAATTGTTCTAATTTAAGTTTTAATAAATTTATATTTAACCATTAAGTTATATTATTTAGCTTTTTATTATTTATAATTTTTTACCTAAAGATTTTAAATTCTAATATATCTATATTTAACAATAAAATCATATTTTTTGAATAAAATATTTATATTACCCTTTTAATTTCTTAATATTTATCTAAATAAAAAATGAAATTGCCATAATTTTACATAAATTTTAGAATCCACATACTTGTCACAATTTAAAAACTGTGATAAATATGTGATTAAATAAAGACAAATAATGAGAAATATGATAAATAGGTGGGTTTGACTTCTAAACCAATATTATACTTCTCACTTTTTCAAAACACCGCCAAATAAAAAAACTGCAAAGTGGCAAATATGAAAATATTATTGTAGTGTAGCTATTCCAGCTCAGACAAGACATTCAAGGGCAAAATAGTAATTCTTACCTATTATATGCTTTTTCCTAGCATTCATTAAAGCAAATAAATTTTTCTAGCATGATTCTAAACATGTTCCCTTACTCATGATTCTAAGCATTTGCAAAAAAAGTAAATTCCTAAGCATGATTCTAAAAAAGAAAAGATTGCGGACTTACCTCGACACGCTTATCCACCTTGTAAAAGAAATTGGGTTAGCACAATTCATAATAACCATAGACATACTCCTAAGCATAAAATTAAACCCTAAACATGCTTCTTCTAAGCAAGAAAAATAAAAGAGAGAATAAGAGGGAGGAGAGGATTTTGCTCTCAAGATATACCATTTATGGGTTTAGAGAAATAAAACACCTAAAAAACATATTTATACTGGAGAAGACTTCTCAAATTCTCAAGTGTGACTTTAAAAGGGAGAAAGTTGATTGTATTCGACAATTGGTATGTTTTGCAAAGTGAGAGAAGGGGTGGTTTATATAGAAGAGGGGTGAAAATGAAAAAGGAAGTTTTTTAAGCTAATTTTTTTTAAATAAGGCAACAAGGCCTAGACGGCCATCTCCAAATGATCGGACGATTATTTGATAGACGATTGGCCATTGGCCAACAGTCAAGTGACTGTTAGATAACCGGTTGGCTATCTTGAACAGTCGGGCGGCTATTTGATAGCTGGCCAGTCAATATATCTTTCGCCATATCCTTTTCTTGTCATCCTTCGATGCAGTCCCTTTAGACCATTGTTCCTTCGATCGCGCATAACTTCTCGAGTTGAACTATGATTTGTGATCTGTAAATTTGTACGAATACTAGATGTTGCTTCGCAAGGTATGTAAGTCATCATCAAATTTCTCCTGGATTAAGTTTTGTGATTTTTTAAAGCCGTGTGTTAGTTTTATGGACTCTTCACCAACTCCTTCTCACCTTTCTCTTCTTGACCTCAATGGCACTTTGGTCAATTTCTTTGCTTGACATTTACATTCATTTCATCATAAAGCCTAAAAAATTTAGTGTCTACAACTTACCCCCTACTTTGGAGAGGTTTGTGAGACACAAAAGTCGAAAAAATACACTTACTTCGTCTTTATTTCTTTCATCAAACATCTTCGACTTTGTCCTCCATGTTTCGGATTTTCTCGTCACTTCCTTCTATTCATACAAAAAGTGTGTGTCCATTGAGGGATGAATATACCCATCCAAGGGCAAATGTGCTCTCTAAGGTGAGTATGCCCATTCAAATGCTAGAAAGCATCCTTATGATGCTGCGATAAGACACTCTTCAGTGCACCTACTTCTTAGGGTTTGGAATACTCATCGGTGCACCTATTTCTTAAGGTTTGGTAACACTTTTTGGTGCACCTATTCTAAGGGGTTAAAAAACTCTTAAGTACACCTACTTCTTAGGGTTTTTAGCACTGTTCAGTGCGTCTCTTCTTAGGGCTTGTGCCTATTCTAAGGACTTGAAACACTCTTAAGTGCGCCTACTTTCTACGATTTTCAACACTTTTCAATGCACCTCTTCTTAGGTCTTGTGCCTATTTGAAGGACTTAACACTCTTAATTACGCCTACTTCTTAGGGTTTCCTTCCAATACATTTCCATTGGAAGAACTTCTATCATGCATTACTTTGCAGCCTTTAGACCTTCTCATTGTTCGTGCCTTTGACTAAGTATTTTTCATTCTCTTTTTGATCCCTTTAGATTTTGCATTCATTGGGTTTCATGCCCCTCTTTTGAGTATTCTTGCTTCTATCCTTGATTTCTTTTAGTCCACTAGGGAAATGCTTGTGTTCATACATCATGTTGTTCATTATTTGACTCATTGAGGATCTTTCCCTTGCCTTTGCAAATTCCTGCAAGATTCAATCATCATGTAAAATTAATCAAAAATTTTTTACCTTGTTCAATGTGTTCCTCATCAAATTGCTTTCTAATATCTGGAGGAATTATTCCATGTGATTTTAGTTTAAGATTCTGTTGACTGAGGTCGTTCTTCTTTCCTGGTGAGTTGCTAAACCATTGCCATGGTCGAGCACTTGTCACCGATTCCATTCATAGTGTCTTCGGGTCAATGAGGAATTCCTCTTTTTCTTCTTTCTCGCTCTTCTGTTTCTTTTTCTTTTCTTCTTTTTTTCTGTTTCTCTCTTCTTTCCCTCCCTTTTTCTCTCTTTTTTCTTTTCTCTTTCCCGTTTGCCCTTTGTTAAAGGGATGGCCAACCGATTGTCTAAAAGCTGCTTAACTATTTGACCGTCGCCCGATAGTTGGTCAATAGCTGTTGGTTGTCAAACTACCGACTGACGGTTGAGGGCTTCTATAAAGCCCACCTATCCCTTTGCATCTTTATTCGCGTACAACTTCTTTGTCTTTTATTTAATTTGCTCCTGGTTTTTCTTCATGTGTTCGTCTCAACCTCTTCTTTCCAATTGCGGGTCATCTAGCCCACCTTAACCTGAACGAGACTGATCCAGTATAGAAATTGACATTTAGGGGTCTTTCGAAAGACCATGAGGTATCCGTTGTTTACAACATGGCTTCTCATATAATCAATCTGGTACGCAGTTTCTTCATTCTTTGCTTTACTATTTTCTTTGGATTTGTTTAGGCTTATATTCATGTGAAGATTTTAATTTCTTACTTTAGGACTATCATGAGAATAGGATTTACGGGGTATTTTTCGGAGCCCACAGTTGGTTCTTTGAGATAGAGAACTATGCAGTTAGGAGTAGGATTGTCGATACTAGCTTGTATGAGTTCATCACTTGTCCCCCACGTCCTTATCGGTATATCGATCGTCAGGCTTTAGCAGCTCTGTGCGAGAGGTGGATGGATACGACCCAAACATTCCATCTTTCGATCGTTCAGATGATGATTATGCCTTTAGGCAGCATTGCCTTGACCGGCCTTCCATGCAGTGGCGAGCCGATTCCTATTAATGCATGTATCATGGATTTGAGAGTTCAACAAAAGTTGATCTAGGACCTCTTAGGGTGTGACGTGCTTGTTAAGAGCAAGGCTACCATTCGATATGCTCCTTTGTACAAATATTGGAGATGGAGGTCCAATTTGACTCCAGTTAAAGTGGGCCAGTATGCTCGTATCTTCATTGTTTATTTAATGGGTACGACACTCTTCGCCAATGCATCGAACACCACTATTTTGGCCTTACTTCCTACCCTCCAAGGCCTTGATCGAGTGAGGGATTTTAACTAGGGCTATGCTGCTCTCATTTAGCTATACCTAGGTTTGGATAGGGCCTACTAAGGAGTCGTTAGGGTTTCTGGATTTGTTGCACTGATTGTAGTACCTTTTTTCTTCCCTACACCTTCGTGCCTTGTCTGTATGACTTCCATTTCTAATTTTGTAGCCTTCATGACAAATGTAGGGGTACAAGTTAGGAGTTCTACCATCTCCTCTTCCTGCTTGTGAGGATTCTTTCTTCCCTCAGATGAAAAGGTGCGTAACTCATCATACAAAGCTTGAGAGATCTCACGAGCATGACTTTTTTCATGATTATATTCATACGTTGACCTAGGATACGGTAAAAAGACATCATAGTCAGTATTTCATTTATATCATATTCCTACCACATGTCTTTGTTATTTGCAAATTCATTCTGGGCGATGAGGACCTGAGGAGAACTAGTCTGCAGGTATGAGAGTCGCTTCCCCTTACAACTTATATTGCATCCTCTTTCCTTGTGTGAACAACGACATCTGGTATCTGGGTGATCGTTTGATTCCTCATTTACCACCTGTCTTGATGATAGATTTTACTGACTTTGCCATAGAGCCACAGGCATTGGATTACACGATCAACATTCATTTGAGTACCATCGAGTTCCCATTGATGATGACTCCTTACATCGACTGGGCTCGAGCCACCCTATTGCATACTAGGCCGGGCCGATCTGCTAATGACACTCCTCATCCTCGGTAGTGTCTAGTGTTAGCCCTAAGGCTACATGATAATTTTGATGATAACAATACATATTGATTAATTGAGATTTACTAGCATGTTTATTTATGTGCAAGAGTAAGATCATTGAAATAATTGTAAAATCAAGAAGAGGCTTATTAAAATGAAGTGTTGAAGCTAAGGAGAAGACTACATGTTAAAGGGACCAAAGTTTAAGAACAAGGTTTGATTCAAGGAATGTGACATATGAGCAATGTTCAATCAATTGGTCATATAATTCTCAACAAATATCCGAATAATATGATTATTGAGCCTTTGGAAAGCTCACTCAATTTATAATATTTCATATGTTTTAAAGAAATTCAAATTTCAAGTGTAAGGTTGTCCAAATCATCATGCAAGTTGAAAGGCAAATGGAAGCAGCTAACATGAACACTAAATACTCTTTTAGACATATCTTGAGGTAGAAAAATCAAAATGACTTGATTCTTATGGCATTGGAAAGAGGACTTAATGAAGCACATTTCATATGTTTTGAATAAATTCAAATTTCAAACATAAGGCTAACATAATTGACATGCAATTCGGTGGACTGACATAGAGAAGAAAAATCAACTCATTTGAGCACCGAAGGATGTTTTATCGATATCTTGAGTTAGAGATATCCAAATGACTTGATTCTTATGGAATTGGAAAGATGATTCAATGGAGCAGATTTCATATTCTTTGAAGAAATTCAAATTGCAAACAGAAGGCCGACATAATGCACATGCAATACGGTGAACTGACACATGGAAGAAAAATCAAGTCACATGAGCGTTGAATGGTTTTTTGGCCATATCTTAAGATACAGATATCCAAATGACTTGGTTCTTGATGTGTTAGAAAGATTATTCAATTGTACAGATCTTTTGTGTTTTGCAGATTTTCAAATTTCAAACAAAACATTGACAAAAATGGCAGACAAGATTACAATTTTTATGGTGGGCAGAAAATTTGTAGTTGGTGTCTTCATTTGATTAAGTTCATCTCATTTGCCTATAAAAGGAGCCCTTCTCCCATGCATTCAACAAGCATTTTTATCAAGCAAAAAAACAAGAGAAATATCAAGTCTAGAGAGCTTTTATATTCTTTATCTACTCTTTGAAGAGAGTTGTACTTTTGTTGTAAAAATTTACTTTGTTCTTGTATTGTGGTGAGAGTGAGATCTTCTTGTAAAGGATAAAAGTTAACCTTGAGAGAAATCTTTCCTTGGTGAGTTTGTTCATCAAGAAGAACTCTTGGTGTGGTGTTATCAAGAGTTGAAGGAAGTTGCCATGGTGAGGTTGTTCATCAAGAAGAACTCTTGGTTTTGTGTTATCAAGAGTTGAAGGAAGTTGCCTTGGTGAGGTTGTTCATCAAGAAGAACTCTTGGTGTGGTGTTATCAAGAGTTGAAGGAAGTTGCCTTGGTGAGGTTATTCATCAAGAAGAACTCTTGGTGTGGTGTTATCAAGGTTTGAAGGAAAAAGTCTTGGTGAGGTTGTTCATCAAGCAAGTTGTAAAGATTTCTACAACTTAGTGGAAAGCTTAACTCGTGGAGCTAAGATCCCGTGGACGTAGGCAAGGTTTGCGAACCACGTACATCGAGTTTGCACTCTCTCTATCCCTATACTCTTTACATTTACTTGCACTTGTGATTGTTCATTATTATTATTCTCTTGATTACATATTTGATAACTTCTAATTTCATCTTCTTCACCTTCATTCTCAAAGAAAGAGTAAACTAATTTTGATCTTTCAATAAAAGTTTTACAAATCCGTTTTGATAAATAAAAACCCAATTCACCCCCCCTCTTGGGTTGCCATACCTGGGTCAACAAGTGGTATCAGAGCAAGGTTGCTCAATTTTTTAAATCTTAACCGATTTTGAGCTATGTCAACTTTTAATTCAACTTCATATGTTGAGGGGCTTTCTATTTCTAGACCTCCATTTTTTAATGGAAGTGATTACTCTTATTGGAAAACTAGAATGAGTATTTTCTTGAAATCTTTTGATTATGATTTGTGGTCTATTTTTTTGGAAGGACCTTTTGTTCCTACCAAAATTGAAAATGGGGAATGCATACTTAAAGAACCTAAAAAGTTTAGTGAAGATGATAAAAAGAAATTGAGTTTGAATGCTAAAGCTATGAATGCGTTGTATTGTGCTCTAGATAGAAATGAGTTAAAGAATCCATTAGAAGAACTAATTTTGATCTTTTGTTAAAGAACCTCCATTTGACCTTTTGTTCTTAAAGAAAGATTTAAATAATTTTGATCTTTCAATAAAACTATGAATGCGTTGTATTGTGCTCTAGATAGAATATTTACTTGTTCTACAGCACAAGAAATATGGCACACACTTGAAGTAACTCATGAAAGAACTAGTCAAGTTAAAGAATCCAAAATTAGTATGCTATTTCATAGTTATGAGCTTTTTAAGATGAAATCGGATGAATCAATTTCTGAAATGTTTACTAGATTTATCGATATTATTAATAGTTTGAAATCCCTTGGTAAATCTTATTCTAATGTTGAAATGGTGAGAAAGATTCTTAGGTGACTACCAAAATCTTGGGAGCCAAAGGTGACGGCAATTCAAGAAGCAAAGGACCTCACCAAACTACCATTAGAAGAACTTATGGATTCTCTCATGACTCATGAAATCACCTTGAAGGAGAATGAAGAAGATTTCAAGAAAAAAAAATATCGCTTTGAAATCTTCAACAAAAGAAGATGATGAGTCCGACGATGAAGGAAATGATGAAGATCTTGCATTCATCACAAGAAAGCTAAAAAGGATGATTAGAAGAAACCAAGGATTCAAGAAGAATTCTAGAAGGGAGTACAAAGGGCAAAGCTCAAAGCAAGATAAGAAAAATGATCAAGTCATTTTCTATGAGTGCAAGAAACCGGGACATGTAAAGATGGATTGTCCTTACTTCAAGAGTCAAAACAAGAAATCCAAAGCAATGAAAGCCACAAATTGGGATGATAGTGAAGCTAGCTACACCGAAGAAAAAGATTGCGAAGTGGCAAACATGTGCTTTATGGCTTTAAGTGAAGATGAGGTAAGTATTCGAAACTATGATCCTAAACTTTCATATGATGAATTACTTGAATCATTCCAAAATTTACATGTGCAAGTTGATAAGCAAAATTCAAAAATTAATGCTTTCAAAAAGAAGACAAAATTCATGTTATCTCAATTAGAAGAGGTGGTAGAAATAAATGAAGCTTTAGAAAATGAAAATGAAATTTTAAAGCAAAAAGATTTTGAAAGCTTGGAAAGTCAAATACATTTATTAAAAACTGAAAATGACATTTTAAAACAAAAGGATTTTGATAAATTGGAGAAACAAAGTGCTAGTTTGAAAAAGGAAAATAATGACTTAATAAATATTGTTGATAGTTTTACAAAAAGCACAAAAAATTTGAATTCTATGTTACAAAACCAAAGGTGTGTTTTTGATAAAAGAGGTTTAGGATAGAAAACTCATAAAAATCAAAAGTATTTTAAAAATTATTTTTCTCATGCATCTTCTAGGAATAATCCTAATCATTCATGTACTTATTGTGGAAGAAAAAGTCACAAAGTGCAGTCTTGCTATATTAAGAGAAATCCTAATTTGAAACAAATATGGGTTCCAAAAAGTACTATAACTAACCCCCAAGGAAAAAGTTACTCCTTGAATGTTAATTGTAGAGACAAAGTGGGAAACACAAGTGGTACTTAGATAGTGGATGCTCAAGGCATATGATCGGAAATGCCTCCAAGTTCTCAAGATAATCATGAGGAAAGGAGGATATGTGACCTTCGGTGATAATGCCAAAGGAAGGGTAATCGGTTATGGTGATATTGGTAACCCTTCTTCACCTATTATTAAAGATGTTTTGCTTGTTCATAGTTTAAAACATGATTTGATTAGCATTAGTCAATTGTGTGATAAGGGATATTTTGTTACTTTTGAGCCTAATAGATGTGTGATTAAGGATGTTAGTAATAATAAGACATTATTTATTGATAATAGATGTGGTAATATTTATACAATTGATATTGATGTTAATGATCATGTAGAAAATTATTTCATTCTTAATCATGATGCTTGGTTATGGCATAGAAGGTTAGGTCATGCTAGCTTGGACACAATTTCAAAAATTTCTAAAAATGATTTAGTTGATGGTCTTCCAAAAATAAAATTTGAAAATGATAAGATTTGTGACGCTTATCAATTTGGAAAACAAGTGAGAACTTCTTTTAAACAAAAGAAATTTATTTCAACAAATAAACCTCTACAATTACTTTATTTAGATTTATTTGGACCATCAAGAACTCAAAGTCTTGGTGGAAAGTATTATGTTTTTGTTATTGTGGATGATTATTCAAGATTCACTTGGGTATTATTCTTGAAAACTAAAAATGAGGCCATACAAGCTTTTTCAAAATTTGCAAAAATAGTCCAAAATAAAAAAGGGTATTCTATTGTGTCCATTAGGAGTGATCATGGTGGTGAAGTAGACAATGTTGCATTTGAAAATCTTTGTGATGAAAATGGTTTTGAGCATAATTTTTCCTCACTAGAACTCCACAACAAAATGGTGTTGTTGAAAGGAAAAATAGGACTATTCAAGAAATGGCTAGGACCATGTTACTTGAAAATAATTTACCAAAATATTTTTGGGCCGAAGCCGTTAATACCGCATGCTTTATAATCAATAGAGTCCATTTAGAGCTTTAATAAAGAAAACTCCTTATGAACTTTGGAAAGGAAGAAAACCCAACATTGGATTTTTTTAAAGTTTTTGGATGTAAATGTTTTATTTTAAACACCAAGGATAACCTTGGAAAATTTGATGCAAAAGCCGATGTTGGAATTTTTGTTGGCTACTCCAACTATGGTAAAGCATTTAGAGTTTTTAACAAAAAGACTCTTACTATTGAAGAATCTATGCATGTTTGAATTTGATGAAACTAATGTTATTTCTTCAAAGAATTTAGATGATGATATTGTTGAGGTAGAAAGGCAAATCAAGGAATCAAGGCTTGATGAAAAGAGCCAAGACGAACTACAACTTCAACAAGAAAAGCTTGAGGAGTGAATGATTCTTCCCAAGAATTACCAAAGGAATGGAGGTATGCAAAAGCTCACCCTAAAGATCTCATTATTGGTGAACCATTACAAGGTATGAGAACTAGATCTTCTTTTGAGAACTTTTGTAATCATTTTGTATTTGTCTCTCAATTTGAACCAAAATCTTTTAAAGAAGCCGAAAATGACGAAAGTTGGATTTTGGCTATGCAAGAAGAATTGAACCAATTTGAAAGAAATCAAGTTTGGGAATTAGTCCCTAGACCAAAAAATCATTCTATTATAGGCACTAAATGGATTTTTAGAAATAAAGTAGATGAAAATGGCACCATTATTAGAAACAAAGCTAGACTTGTTGCTCAAGGATACAATCAAGAAGAACGTATTGATTATGAGGAAACCTTTGCACCGATTGCTAGATTAGAATCAATTAGAATGTTGTGTGCATTTGCATGTTATAAAAATTTTACATTATATCAAATGGATGTCAAAAATGCATTTTTAAATGGTTACATTATGGAGGAAGTATATGTAGAGCAACCTCTTGGTTTTCAAAATCATGATTTTCCAAACCATGTTTTCAAACTCAAAAAGGCACTTTATTGCTTGAAACAAGCACCAAGATCATGGTATGATAGATTGAGCAAATTTCTCATTGATAATGGTTTCCAAATGAAAAAAAGTTGATACTACTCTTTTTGTTAAACAAAAAAATGATGATTTATTAATTGTTCAAATCTATGTTGATGATATTATATTTGGTGCTACTAATATTTCTATGTGTGAAGAATTTTCCAAGTGTATGCAACAAGAATTTGAAATGAGCTTAATGGGAGAATTAAATTTCTTCCTTGGACTTCAAATCAAGCAATCAATAGATGGGATCTTCATTAATCAAGCTAAATACACAAGAGATCTTCTCAAGAAGTTTGGCATAGATAATTCAAGGACATATAACACACCTATGGGTACATTAATCAAGCTTGACAAAGATGAGAAAGGAAAAGATGTTGAGGTAACAAAATATCGAGGTATGATTGGCTCTCTTTTGTATTTAACTGCTAGTAGACCTGATATTATGTTTAGTTTGTGTATGTGTGCTAGATTTCAATCTTGTCCAAAGGAGTCTTACCTTAAGGCTGTCAAAAGGATATTTAGATATCTTCTTAGAACTATTAATCTAGGTCTTTGGTATCCTAAGTGTGATAATTTTGATCTAATTAGTTATTCCGATGCGGACTTTGCTGGAAGTCTTCTTGATAGAAAGAGCACTAGTGGCTCTTGACCATTTTCTAGGACATGCATTAGTCTCATGGTTTAGTAGAAAACAAAATCTGTTGCCTTATCAACCGCGGAAGCCGAGTATATTGCAGTAGGAAGTTGTTGTGCACAATCTCTTTGGATAAAACAAATTTTAAAAGATTATGGTGTGGTATTTGATCATATTCCCATCAAATGTGACAATACAAGTGCCATCAACATTTCAAAAAATCCCATACAACATTCTAGGACTAAGCATATAGAGATTAGACATCATTTTATTAGAGATCATGTGCAAAAAGGTAATATTTCATTAGAATTTGTTCCTACCGATAAACAATTAGCCGATATATTTACTAAACCCCTTAGTCAAGATAGATTTTGTATAATTAGAAGAGAATTATGCATGTTGAATATGTCTTAATTTTGCTTTAATAAGATAATCTTTGAATGGTAGCATATGTTAAGGGGGAGAATATATTTAGGGGGAGTAGTTAATTTGATTACATCTTTTTGATGATAACAAAAGGGGGAGAAATAGTTGGATTGCTTATATTCATAACAAGTGCCAATTTTTTGTTTATTCATTATTTTATTTTCATTCTTTATTTTAGATATTATTTGAAAGCAATCAATGGTTTGTCATCATCAAAAAGGGGGAGATTGTTAGCCCTAAGGCTACATGATAATTTTGATGATAACAATACATATTGATTAATTGAGATTTACTAGCATGTTTATTTATGTGCAATAGTAAGATCATTGAAATAATTGTAAAATCAAGAAGAGGCTTATTAAAATGAAGTGTTGAAGCTAAGGAGAAGACTACATGTTAAAGGCACCAAAGTTTAAGAACAAGGTTTGATTCAAGGAATATGGCATATGAGCAATGTTCAATCAATTGGTCATATAATTCTCTAAAAATGTCCAAATAATATGATTATTGAGCCTTTGGAAAGCTTACTCAATTTATAACATTTCATATGTTTTAAAGAAATTCAAATTTCAAGTGTAAGGTTGTCCAAATCATCATGCAAGTTGAAAGATAAATGGAAGTAGCTGACATGAATACCGAATACTCTTTTGGACATATCTTAAGCTAAAAAAATCAAAATAACTTGATTCTTACTTCATTGGAAAGTAGACTTAATGAAGAACATTTCATATGTTTTGAAGAAATTCAAATTTCAAACAGAAGGCTGACATAATTGACATGAAATTCGGTGGACTAACACAGAGAAGAAAAATCAACCAATTTGAGCACCAAATGATTTTTTATCCATATCTTGAGTTAGAGATATCCAAATGACTTAATTCTTATGGCATTAGAAAGATCATTCAATGGAGCAGATTTCATATTCTTTGAAGAAATTCAAATTTCAAACAGAAGGCCGACATAATACACATTCACGTTAGTGAACTGACATATGCAAGAAAAATCAAGTCACATGAGCACCGAATGATTTTTTGGCCATATCTTAAGCTACATATATCCAAATGACTTGGTTCTTGATGCGTCGGAAAGCTTATTCAATCGTTCAGATCTTTTTTGTTTTATAGATTTTCAAATTTCTAACATAACATTGACAAAAATGACAGACAAAATTATAGTTTTTATGGTGGGCAGAAAATTTGTAGTTGGTGTCTTCATTTGATTAAGTTCATCCTATTTGCTGATAAAAGGAGCCCTTCTCCCATGCATTCAACAAGCATTTTTATCAAGCAAAAAAAAAAAGAGAAATATCAAGTATAGAGAGCTTTTATATTCTTATCTACTCTTTGAAGAGAGTTGTGCTTTTGTTGTAAAAATTTACTTTGTTCTTGTATTGTGGTGAGAGTGAGATCTTCTTGTAAAGGATAAAAGTTATCCTTGAGAGAACTCTTTCCTTGGTGAGTTTGTTCATCAAGAAGACCTCTTGGTGTGGTGTTATCAAGAGTTGAAGGAAGTTGCCTTGGTGAGGTTGTTCATCAAGAAGAACTCTTGGTGTGGTGTTATCAAGGGTTGAAGAAAGTTGCCTTGGCGAGGTTGTTTATCAAGAAGAACTCTTGGTGTGGTGTTATCAAGAGTTGAAGGAAGTTGCCTTGGTGAGGTTGTTCATCAAGAAAAACTCTTGGTGTGGTGTCATCAAGGGTTGAAGACAAAAGTCTTGGTGAGGTTGTTTATCAAGCAAGTTGTAAAGATTTCTACAACTTAGTGGAAAGCCTAGCTTGTGGAGCTAGGAGCCCGTGGACGTAGGCAAGGTTTGCCGAACCACGTACATCGAGTTTGCACTCTCTCTATCCCTATCCTATTTACATTTACTTGCGGTTGTGATTGTTCTTTATTGCCATTCTCTTGATTGCATTCTATTTTCATCTTCTTCACCTTTGTTCTTAAAGAAAGATTTAAATAATTTTGATTTTTCAATAAAAGTTTTATAAATCCGTTTTTGTAAATAAAAATCCAATTCACCCCCCCTCTTGGGTTGCCATACCTGGGTCAACATCTAGTTGCTGTGGCAGTTCTTCTACTGATTATGGGAAAAGATCGAGAGCTGCCTCTTTAGGCACTGACGCGTCTGCTTCCTTTAATAATCACCTTCTCCTCTAGCTTCTTTGGCTGCTCCAGCTGCTCCAGTCAGTCATGTGATTGGTGACCTTCTCGCTTACCCTCGTAACGTCGTCTACACATGGGATAACAATGGGTCGATCCATAGCCACATGATCACCGAGGATCCGAACATGTTCGTCCTTTTTGTTCCATAGGACACCACTTAGGTAAGTTTCCTAACTATTCATTTCTCAAATTCTTTGCCATTTATCACTAATAGAAATGTAACTCAATGTAGGTGCCACAATCTTCCATGGAGCAGGTTTTTAACATGCAAGCCACCTACCACGGATATGTCTTGTACATGTCTCATCAATATTAGGTCAAATATCGTTATTTACTTGATGTATGCATGGTTTCTTCATGAATAGTTTTTCTAACTATATGATTCTCTTGCTTGGCCAGATGGGTCATCAAGAAGTTACTCGTCTACAACATGAGGTGGAGCGTCTTCAGGCTCAGGTTGCTGCTTTCTCCTTTGATATTGACAATGATGGTGATAAGTGAAGACTGTCACCACCAACTTCTATGAGGATTTTACTTTGTTCATTTTGCTTTCACGTATGAACTTTTATGATGTACAATTAATGTAAACAATTAGTATAAATGGAAATTTTCTGTTTCTAATTCCATACATTTTGCATATTGCACTAATTTTCATCCAAATTTATTCAAATTTGTTTCCACATCGTCATTCATTCAATCCTAAATCCAATTATAAGATTTGGAAGTCATATACTCGAAATCGTTTGTTGGTACGCATTTCAAAAGTCGAAGGATCATGTGGGAGGAGGGCTAAAAGGCCATTTTAGCCCTAATGGTCATCGGGCAGCCATTAGCCCGTTAGGCGACTATCTGACAACTGAGTGACTATCTGACAGTAAGTCAGCTATCGTGTAACAACTAGCCAGTAGTCAGATGGTCGGTCGGTAATTCCTCGACCTTTTCTGTCTTGGTTTGTGTACTATTTAAGTGCTCCTCCTTACTACTTCTTTTCGCCTTTTCCTTCATTTATGGTGACTTCTTTTTCATCTCTTTGAATCATTCAACATGTATGAAGCTTCCCTTTGGATCTTCCATCCCTTCTAAAGCCTTTAAGGGACGAGGATTGGAAATGACTTGAGTCTACTGGCCTCTATGATTCGAAATTCCTTCCTCACATCAAGCTTAACATGTCTTTTTTGAAGGATTGTACAACCTTCTAGGAATCTCACAATCATGCCTTCTACTTCAATAGGTAGGAACTCTGCCTTTTGTATGAGGAATTCTCAACCATATTCGGTCATCACTCATCAGTCTTGAGAGCCTTATTCTTCCCACTATCTAAACACCATCAGTATCTCACCTTGCCAACTTCTTCGACTTCCTGACTTCTACCATGGGCATTCACTCTAAGGGTGGTAGAGTGACATTATCTTCCATCATGCCTCTGCTCGAAATAATGGACAAGACTTCGTCTGGTAGGCTTTGCCTTTTTCTGTTTTGCCTCCTTACACAGTTTCTACTAGTCTGACCGAATGGTCTCGGTGATCCACATCTTGTGACTATCATTCCTCACATGGGTCCCAGCTTCACAGCCATTCCCTTAATTATAGTCAAGACATTGATTAGACTGGAACAAGTTAAGGTTGACCCAAGTCAGTAATTTGGCGACAATCTTCTGCTTCTACTTACGCGATTCATCTCATTTCATTTTCATTCTCCTTTTTTTTTTTTTTGCTCTAACTTTGTCTGAGCTACCTTTTTTCAGGTTTTTTGACTTAGCGAGCTTGCCCTAAGTTTTGCCTAAGCTACCCTTTTCGAGTTTTCAACTCAGCAGGCTCTTCTTTTTTCTCACGCCCTAATTTTTGCCTAAGCTGCCCTTTCTGGGTTTTCGACTTAACATGCTTCTTTTCTTATTGTACTTTGTTTCTTTTTCCCAAATTTGGTGACAAGAGAGATTATCTATTCTAGCACCACCTGAACGGGATATTTCTCGTTATAACCCTGGGCTTCATAGGAGGAGGAGGCTCGAGAGACATTTTTCTTGGATTGATTGGCCTCAAGTCATTCCTGATACCCAATTCACTGACACTATCCACGGTGGAGGATGGAGCATGTGAGAGCAGGGGCATATATCGCATGCGTGCCTCTAGCAGGTTTCACCCACAGTTCATTATGTGATCTTGCCAAGCTACGTCGACAGTATGGTATGAAGCAAAGGATTATGGATTTGCTGACTGCTTTCAGTCCTAGGAGATTGTTTACTCGTTATCTAGAGCGTGTGAGAGATTTTTGGGCTCATTACACCATTAAGAGGAATCTATTTAGTGATCCTGATTTCGAGATAGACGACCTATACTATGACTGAGTGATCTTTTAGGCTTCCATTCCTGACCGTATTATTTGAGCTAGACAGTGCTGTGAGAGATACAGTGAGCCAACCTGTAGTCCATCAAAGAGGCATAGATGACATTGTTAGTTTTTTTTATTAGCCTAGATGTTTGATGTTTTCTTATTTTTTTATTTTTTTGTTATGCAAAATAATAAGACGTTTCAAAAGGCATATTTGTTCCAAACAATTTTATTTCGTTAATAAAAGTACAATATTTGTACTTCAAGTAATATGTGCATAATGAGACAACTCCTGTCATTAATCAGCCATTTTTGGTTTCTAATTAATTATTCTTTTCTCTCACCTTTTTTTTATACATAATATTTCTTCAGCTTCTCCATGTTAATGGGTTCAATGAATTCATTCTTTTTTATATATGATAGAATGACGGCTTCACTAGACATGACCTTCGTCATAACGAATAGACCCTTCCAATTGGGTTTGAACTTCCCTCTTGATTAAACACAACTGGTCTTGCTAGCTTAAGGACCAACTCTCTTTTTTTAACTTTCTTGCCTTTATCCTTTTGTCAAAGGTTCGAGCAACACGTTTCTGGTATAGTTGCATGTGATATCTAGCCTTCATTCCTTTTTCATTTATCAAGGCCAAGTGTTCATGTTTATTACGAATCCACTTCTCTTTAGGAATTTCTACTTCAATTAGAACCTTCGCTGATTTTATTTCTGTCTCAATTGGGAAGATCGTTTGTGAACCATATACCAATGAGAATGGCATCATGCCTATTCGGCTTATGGGTGTTGTTCTATAACCCTATAACACAAACAACAACTTTTCTATCCTATCTTTATATGTCTATACCACCTTGGCCAACATCTTCTCGTTGTTTTTATTAGCGGCTTCTATTGCTTTATGGGCTTGTGGCCGGTACAGAGCCAACTTATGGTGCTCAATTCCGTACTTCTCAAACAAGGCCTTAGTTTCTGCCTAAAAATGAACCCCATTATCAGTCACGACATGATAGAAAAAAGACTTTGAATCTGCATATGATGTTCTTGTCGATGAACTTCGCCATCTGCTTTGCCCCTAACTTAGTATAGGACCTAGCTTCTATCCATTTGGTGAAGTAGTCAATCACCACCACCATATATCGATGCCCATTTGAGGCTGATAGTCTTATTTCACCTATAATGCCGATACTCCATGCAACAAAGGGCCACGGCGTAGTCATCCCTTATAGCTCCAAGGGTAGTTGATGGATCAAATTTCCATTAATCTAACACTGATGACACTTCTTCACAAATCGAACATAGTTTGCCTCTATAGTCAGTCAACAAAAACCTTGGCTCATGATCTTCCTTGCAAGCACTAGCTCATTCATGTTGGCCCACATACACCAGTATGGATTTCTTCCATAAATCTCCTTGCTTCCTTCTCATCCACACACTTTAGTTACATCCTTTATGACATTCTCTTGTACATCACTCCCTGATGACAAGTAAATTGCTAGGCCAACTTTTGCAACACAGCCCTATCCTTCTCGTTGGCCTCACAGGCAAAATCCCTTTCTCTAAATATCTATTCAAATCACAAAACCATGGCTTCTCATTCGCTTTGATTTTCACTACATAGGGTTCCATATAACATGGACCCTATGCCTGTGATGTCACTACTGATCTCACAAATAATTCCTGTGTGCTTACCCATACTGATGCCAACGAAGCCAATGCATTAGCCATATGATTCTCACTTTTACGAAGATGGGTGAAGGTGCATTACTTGAACCTCCCAATCAATCTTCAGACATGTTCAAGGTAGGGTTTTAGCTTCCCTTCTTGTAAATACAAATCTTTATTGGTCTTGAGAGATGACTAGTTTTGAATCTCCTAACACTTTGACTTCATCAATGCCCATGGCAATCACAACTTCTAAACCAAAGGCACAGGCTTCATATTTAGCCATATTGTGGGTGACTCTAAACTCTAACTTCTTGGCGAATGGAATGACTTCTTCTATTAGTGATATACCAGAATGACTATTATTCCAATACCATTGTGATTAATAGCTCCATCAAGAACATTCTCTATCCCACTATCGAGATTACCCTTAGATGTTCATTTGGGAATTTCAACTCTCATGGTTCATCGTCATCAACCGAGTTCAAAGCGAAGAATTTAGCTACCACTCTTTGTTTCACCACTTTCTTGGTGACATATTCAATGTTGAATTTCAATAACTGTAGTAACCATCTTGCCAGCTTACCTCCCCACCAATGTTGGTGCCTAATAAAGATACTTCATTGGATCTTCCTTCGAGACAGCCTTAATTTTTTAAGATTGAAAATAGTTCCTCAATTTTTTTGAAAGAAACGATGGCTACACCCATTTTCTCAACATAGTTATACTTTGTCTTGTATGGTAGCAATTTCCTGCTAAGATAATAGATGACGTGCTCTACACCCTTCTCGTCTTCTTATGTTAGCATAGCACCAATAGCCTCTTCTTCTAGAGCCAAGTAAATAATTAAATTCTTCCCAGGTTTTGGCGGTCTCAAAACTAGTGGATTTTACAAGTACTTCTAAATCCTCTCAAATGCCTCTTGGCACTGATCATTCCACTTTACCAGCTGATCCTTCTTTAAAAGCCTAAAGATTGGTGCATAAATAATTGTCAGTCTAGTCATAGCGATAAATCAATTGATGTACTGGATCTTCCCCATAAACCCTTGAACTTCATTTTTGGTCTTAAGTGATGGCATCTCTGTAATGGCCTTCACCTTATCTGGATCTACTTCTATCCCTTCCTTGCCAACTACAAACCCTAGTAACTTCCCTAAGGTAACTCCAAAGACACACTTTTTTTAATTTATCCGTAGCTTGTATTTCTTCACCCTTTATAGGAATTTGCCTAAGGCTTCAAAGTGGTCCTCTCGAGTCCCGGATTTCACCATTATGTCATCCATATAAACTTTTATCTCCTTATGCATCACGTCATGGAATAGTGTTGTTGCATTTGTTGGTAGGTTGCCCCTGCATTCTTCAATCTCAAGAGCATCACTTTGTAGTAATAAGTTTCCCATTCCGTAATGGAGGTCGTCTTCATCTTACCTTCATTGGCCATTATTATTCGATTGTATCCAAAATAACCATCTATGAAAGAGAACATCACACTAGCAGCAGTGCCATCTACCAATACATCAATGTGAGGCAAAGGAAAATCATCCTTTGGTGAGGCCTTTTTCAAGTTTTAGTAATCCACACACATTCGGACCTTCCGTCCTTGTTCAGTACTGGTACGATGTTGGCTAACCATTTATTGCACCACTTTCAGGAACTCAACCTCAATTTGTTTAGAGACTTCCTCTTTGATTTTCTGAGCCTATTCTAGTCTTATTATTCTCAATTTCTATTTAACCAATTTCACATACGGATAAGTCAAAATTGTACGCTTAGCTATGCTTTTGTCGATTCCAGTCATATAATCATAGGACTAGGTGAAGACTTCTTCATGTTCCTTTAACAATTTTTCAAATTTCTCTCTCTCTTTAGGAGTTGCATCAAGTGCAATGCATATGTTCTTAGGTTTTTTATTGTACCCAGATTAATGTCATGAGTTTGAATGGTATGAATTTCAAATTTGCTAGTGAAATGCAAATTATGATGCACGACACCATTAGGAAAGACATCGCACAAATAAGCGAAATTACTTTCCATTGCATTAAACTTTGAAACATAAACAATGTTCTCTTCTTCAAAGAGTTGGGTACAAGCACATCTTCATAAGATATACTTGTAATTCCTTTTTCGATAAAAGTAGCAAAGTCGATGGACGAATCCACTCGCGGTGCTTGATCTTGAGGCTTCACCTTCTTAATAGTCATATTCTCCATCTCTCCCACCAAGTCATTCCCATTGGGGACTCCTGCTCGAAGGATATCTTTAAACATCTCAATTTTGGCCTTTCACATTCCCTTGAAAACCCACAGTTTAGTAGCTGCCACATACTTCGTATCTTGTGCCTTAACGAATTTGATGAATTCCCCTTTCTTGGGCTCAATGCCTTCTTCTTCTTCTTCTTCGAATTCATAGCCCAGCCCTCTTCTAGAAGTTTGGCCTTTGAAATCGTGAAAGGATGATAAGCCACGTCCATTCATCCCATGCCTGGTTCGAAATGACATATCCAAATGACTTGATTCTTGATGCGTTAGAAAGCTTATTCAATTATCAAGATCTTTTATGTTTTACATATTTTCAAATTTCAAATAGAACATTGACGAAAATGGTAGACACGATTACAATTTTTATGGTGGGCAGAAAATTTAGAGTTGGTGTCTTCACTTGATTAAGTTCATCCTATTTGCCTATAAAAGGAGCCCTTCTCCCATGCATTCAACAAAAAGATAAGAATCCATCAAGCCATAAATAACAGAAATATAAAGTTTAGAGAGCTTTTATATTCTTTATCTACTCTTTGAGGAGAGTTGTATTTTATTGTAAACAATTATCTTTGTTCTTGTATTGTGGTAAGAGTGAAATCTTCTTGTAAAGGATAATAGTTATCCTTGAGAGAACTCTTGGTGTGGTGTTATCAAGAGTTGAAGGAAGAAGCCTTGGTTAGGTTGTTCATCAAGAAGAACTCTTGGTGTGGTGTTATCAAGGGTTGAAGGAAGTTGTCTTGGTGAGATTGTTCATCAAGAAGAACTCTTGGTGTGGTGTTATCAAGGGTTGAAGGAAGTTGCCTTGGTGAGGTTGTTCATCAAGAAGAACTCTTGGTGTGGTGTTATCAAGGGTTGAAGGAAGAAGCCTTGGTGAGGTTGTTCGTTAAGAAGAACTCTTCGTGTGGTGTTATCGAGGGTTGAAGGAAGTTACCTTGGTGAGGTTGTTCATCAAGAAGAACTCTTGGTGTGGTGTTATCAAGGGTTGAAGGAAGTTGCCTTAGTAAGGCTGTTCATCAATAAAAACTCTTGGTGTGGTGTTATCAAAGGTTGAAAGAAAAAGCCTTGGTGAGGTTGTTCATCAAGAAGAACTCTTGGTGTGATGTTATGAAGAGTTGAAGGAAAAAGTCTGGGTGAGGTTGTTCATCAAGCAAGTTGTAAAAATTTCTACAACTTAGTGGAAAGCCTAGGTTGTAGAGCTAGGAGCCCGTGGACGTAGGCAAGATTTGGCGAACCACATAAATTGAGTTTGCGCTCTCTCTATCCCTGTACTCTTTATATTTACTTGCACTTGTGATTGTTCATTATTGTTGTTCTCTTGATTGCATCTTTGATAACTTCTAATTTCATCTTCTTCACCTTTATTCTCAAAGAAATAGTAACCTAATTTTGATCTTTCAAGAAAAGTTTTACAAATCCGTTTTTAAAAATAAAAATCCAATGCACCCCCCTCCCCCCCCCTCCCCCCCCCCCTCTTGGGTTGCCATACCTGGGTCAACAAGTGGTATCAGAGCAAGGTTGCTTTTTTTTTTTAAATCTTAACTGATTTTGAGCTATAGCAACGTTTAATCCAACTTCATATGTTGAAGGGCTTTCTATCTCTAGACCTCCATTTTTTTATGGAAGTGATTACTCTTATTGGAAAACTAGAATGAGTATTTTCTTGCAATCTTTTGATTATGATTTATGGTCTATTGTTTTGGAAGGACTTTTGTTCATACCAAAATTGAAAATGGAGAAAGCATGCTTAAAAAACCTAAAGAGTTTAGTGAAGATGATAAAAAGAAATTGAGTTTGAATGCTAAAGCTATGAATGTGTTATATTGTGCTCTAGATAGAAATGAGTTTAATAGAATATCTACTTGTTCTACGGCGCAAGAAATATGACACACACTTGAAATAACTCGTGAAGGAACTAGTCAAGTTAAAGAATCTAAAATTAGTATGCTAGTTCAGAGTTATGAACTTTTTAAGATGAAACCGGATTAATCAATTTCTGAAATGTTTGCTAGATTTACGGATATTGTCAATGGTTTGAAATCTCTTGGTAAATCTTATTCTAATGTAGAAATGGTGAGAAAGATTCTTAGGTGTCTACCAAAATCTTGGGAGACAAAGGTGATAGCAATTCAAGAGGCAAAGGACCTCACCAAACTACCATTATAAGAACTTATGGGTTCTCTCATGACTCATGAAGTCACCTTGAAGGAGAATGAAGAAGAAGATTGCGAAGTGGCAAATATGTGCTTCATGGCTTTAAGAGAAGATGAGGTAAGTATTCTAAACTATGATCCTAACTTTCATATGATGAATTGCTTGAAGCATTCCAAAATTTACATGTGCAAGTTGATAAACAAAATTCAAAAATCAATGCTTTCAAAAAGTAGTCAAAAATCATGTTATCTCAATTAGAAGAGTTGGTGGAAATAAATGAAGCTTTAGAAAATGAAAATTAAATTCTAAAGCAAAAATATTTTGAAAGTTTGGAAAATCAAATACATTTATTAAAAACTGAAAATGACATTTTAAAACAAAAGGATTTTGATAAATTGGAGAAAGAAAATGTTATTTTGAAAAAGAAAAATAATGACTTAAGATATATTGTTAATAGTTTTACAAAAAGCACAAAAAAATTGAATTCTATGTTACAAAACCAAAGGTGTGTTTTTTATAAAAGAGGGTTAGGATATAAAACCCAAAAAAATCAAAAGTATTTTAAAAACTATTTTGTTATTGCATCTTCTAGAATAATCCTAATCATTCATGTACTTATTGCGGAAGAAAAGGACACAAAGTGTATTCTTACTATATTAAGAGAAATCCTAATTTTAACCAAATATGGGTTCCAAAAAGTACCATAACTAACCCCCAAGGACCCAAGAACATTTGGATACTAAAAAGACACTCTTTGAGTGTTGATTGTAGAAACAAAGGAATGGCAAATACAAGTGGTACTCAGATAGTGGATGCTCAAGGCATATGACCGAAGATGCCTCCAAGTTCTCAAGATTAATCACGAAGAAAGGAGGACATGTGACCTTCAGTGATAATGCCAAAGGAATGGTAATCGAACATGGTGATACTGGTAGCCCTTCTTTACCTATTATTGAAAATGTTTTGCTTGTTAATGGTTTGAAACATGATTTGATTAGCATTAGTCAATTGTGTGATAAGGGATATTTTGTTGTTTTTGAGCCTAATAGATGTGTGGTTAAGGATGTTAGTCACAATAAGATATTATTTATGGGTAACAGATGTGGTAATATTTATACAATTGATATTGATGATCATCTGAAAAATTGTTTCATTGTTAATCATGATGCTTGGTTATGGCATAGAAGATAAGGTCAAGCTAGCTTGGACACATTTTAAAAAATTTATAAAAATGATTTAGTTGACGGTCTTCCAAAAATAAAATTTGAAAATGATAAGATTTGTAATGCTTATCAACTTGAAAAACAAGTGAGAACTTCTTTTAAACAAAAGAAATTTATTTCAATAAATAAACCTCTACAATTACTTCATTTGGATTTATTTGGACCATCAAGAACTCAAAGCCTTGGTGGAAAGTATTATATTTTTGTTATTGTAGATGATTATTCAATATTCACTTGGGCGTTATTCTTGAAAACTAAAAATGAGGCCACACAAGCTTTTTCAAAATTTGCAAAAATAGTCCTAAATCAAAAAAGGTATTCTATTGTGTCCATTAGGAGTGATCATGGTGGTGAAGTAGTCAATGTTGTATTTGAAAATCTTTGTGATGAAAATGGTTTTGAACATAATTTTTCTGTACCTATAACTCCACAACAAAATTGTATTGTTGAGAGGAAAAATAGGACTATCCAAGAAATGGCTACAACCATGTTACTTGAAAATAATTTGTCAAAATATTTTTAGGCCGAAGCCGTTAATACCGCATGCTTTATAATCAATAGAGTCCATATTAGAGCTTTAATAAAGAAAACTCCTTGTGAACTTTGGAAAGAGAGAAAACCCAACATTGGATTTCTTAAAATTTTTGGATGTAAATATTTTATTTTAAACACCAATGATAACCTTGAAAATTTTGATGCAAAAGCCGATGTTGAAATTTTTTTTGGCTACTCCAACCATAGTAAAGCATATGGAGTATTTAACAAAAAGACTCTTGCTATTAAAGAATCTATGCATGTTGAATTTGATGAAACTAATGTGATTTCTTCAAAGAATTTGGATGATGATATTGTTGAGGTAGAAAGGTAAATCAAGGAATCAAGGCTTGACGAAAAGAGCCAAGATGAATTACAACTTCAACAAGAAAAGCTTGAGGAAGTAAATGATTCTTTCCAAGAGTTACCAAAGGCATGGAGGTATGCAAAAGCTCACACTAAATATCTCATTATTGGCGAACCATCACAAGGTATGAAAAGTAGATCTTCTTTTAGGAACTTTTGTAATCATTTTGCATTTGTCTCTCAATTTGAATCAAAATCTTTTAAAGAAGCCGAAAATGAGGAAAGTTGGATTTTGGCTATGTAAGAAGAATTGAACCAATTTGAGAGAAATCAAGTTTGGGAATTAGTCCCTAGACCCAAATATGACTAAACCTCTTAACCAAGATGGATTTTGCATAATTAGAAGAGAATTAGGCATGTTAGATATGTCTTAATTTTGTTTTTGTATGATAATCTATGAATGGTAGCATATGTTAAGGGGGAGAATATATTCAAGGGGAGTAGTTAATTTGATTATATATTTTTAATGATAACAAAAGGGGGAGAAATAGTTAGACTGCTTATATTCATAACAAGTGCCATCTTTTTGCTTATTCTTGATTTTATTTTCATTCTTGATTTTAGATATTATTTTAAAGCAATCAATGGTTTGTCATCATAAAAAATAGGGAGATTGTTAGCCCTGAGGCTACATTATAATTTTGATGATAATAATATACATTGATTCATTGAGATTTACTAATATGTTTATTTATGTGCAAGAATAAGATCATTTAAATATTGTAAAATCAAGAAGAGACTTATGAAATGAAGTGTTGAAGCTAAGAAGAAGGCTACATGTTAAAGGCATTAAAGTTTAAGAACAAAGTTTGACTCAAGGAATGTGACACATGAGCAATGTTCAATCAATTGGTCATATATTTCTCTACAAATGTCCAAATGATGTGATTGATGAGCCTTTGGAAAGCTTACTCAATTTATAACAATTTATATGTTTTAAAGAAATTCAAATTTCAAGTGCAAGATTGTCCAAATCATCATGCAAGTTAAAAGACAAATAGAAGCAGCTGACATGATACTAAATACTATTTTAGACATATCTTGAGATAGATATATCCAAATGACTTGATTCTTGTAGCATTGGAAAGATGATTTAATCATGTTTTTTGAAGAAATTTAAATTTCAAATGGAAAGCCAATATAATTGACATGGAAATCCGTGGACTGACACAAGAAAGAAAAATAAACTCACATGAGTACCAAATTGTTTTTTGTCCATATCTTGAGCTAGAGATATCCAAATAACTTGATTCCTATGGCATTGGAAAGATGATTTACTGAAGCACATTTCACATGTTTTGAAGAAATTCAAATTTCAAATGGAAGGCTGACATAATTGGCATGCAAGTTGGTGGACTGACACAAGGAAGAAAAATCAAGTCATTTGCCCATATCTTGAGATAGAGATATCCAGATGACTTGATTCTTGATGCGTTAGAAAGCTTATTCAATTATCCAAATCTTGTATGTTTTATAGATTTTCAAATTTCAAATAAAACATTGATAAAAATGGCAGACAAGATTACGATTTTTATGGTGGGTAGAAAATTTAGAGTTGGTGTCTTCACTTGATTAAGTTCATCCCATTTGCCTATAAAAGGAGCCCTTCTCCCATGCATTCAACAAAAAGATAAGAATCCATCAAGCCACGAATAAGAGAAATATCAAGTTTAGAGAGCTTTTATATTCTTTATCTACTATTTGAGGAGAGTTGTATTTTATTGTAAACAATTATCTTTGTTCTTGTATTGTGGTGAGAGTGAGATCCTCTTGCAAAGGATAATAGTTATCCTTAAGAGAACTCTTGGTGTGGTGTGATCAAGAGTGGAAGGAAGAAGCCTTGGTCAGGTTGTTCATCAAGAAGAACTCTTGGTGTGGTGTTATCAAGGGTTGAATGAAGTTGCCTTGGTGAGGTTGTTCATCAAGAAGAACTCTTGGCTTGGTGTTATCAAGGGTTAAAGGAAGAAGCCTTTGTGAGGTTGTTCACTAAGAAGAACTCTTGGTGTGGTGTTATCAAGGGTTGAAGGAAGTTGCCTTGGTGAGGTTGTTCATCAATAAGAACTCTTGGTGTGGTGTTATCAAGAGTTGGAAGAAAAAGTCTTGGTGAGGTTGTTCATCAATAACGAACTCTTGGTGTGGTGTAATCACAGGCTTGAAAGAAAAAGCCTTGGTGAGGTTGTTCATCAAGAAGAACTTTTGGTGTGGTAGTTACAAGGTTGAAGGAAAAAGTCTGGGTGAGGTTGTTCATCAAGCAAGTTGTAAAGATTTCTACAACTTAGTGGAAAGCCTAGCTTGTGGAGCTAGGAGCCCGTGGACGTAGGCAAGGTTTGGCCGAAAACGCACGCAAATTAAGTTGCAACATGCACCTACGTGCATTCCTCTGCTCTTTATAATACTTGCACTTATGCATTGCACTCATTATTGTTTATTCTCCTTGATGACTGCATCTTTGATAAATTCTTAATTCCATTCTTTTCACTTCATACTTATTCTCAAAGAAAGAGTAACTTAATTTTGATCTTTCAAGAAAAGTTTTACAAATCTGTTTTTAAAAATAAAAACCCAATTCACCCCCCCTCTTGGGTTGCCATACCTGGGTCAGCAAATAACTCCTATTCTGGCCCTATTTCTGTTGACAGCTCTGGCAAAGAGCATTCTCCGTCCTACTCCGGAGATTACCCCCAGATGTTCATCTAAGAAATCTAACTCCCATGGCTCATCATCATCGATCAGATTCATGGCCAAAAACTTTGCTACTACTCTTCCTTTCGCCACCTTCTTAGTGACAAACTCGATGTTAAATTCTGACAGTTGAACTAGCCATCTTGCTAGTTTACCCATCATAGATGGTGGTTCATAGAGATACTTTATTTGATCCTCCTTTGAGACAACCTTAATCTTATAAGACTGACAATAATGCCTTAACTTCTTCGAGAGTCATACCATGGCTAAGCATGTCTTCTCCACATAACTGTATTTCATCTCATATGGCAGTAACTTCTTGCTAGGATAATAGATGGCATGCTCCACACCATTCTCATCTTCTTGTGCTAGCATAGCTCCAATGGCCTCCTCTTCAATGGCCAAGTAGAGAATCAAATTCTTTGCTCGGTCTTGGCAGTCTCAAAACTAAATACAATCATTCCACGTCACTAACTGATCCTTCTTTAAGAGATTGGAGATTGGTGTGCAAACTATCGTAAATTTAGCAATGAATCGACTAATGTATTGGATCTTCCCAATAAACTCTCTAACTTCTTTTCCGGTCTTGGGTGATAGCATCTCCGTAATGGCCTTAACCTTTTTTAGTTCAACTTCTATCCCTGTCTTGCTGACTACAAATCCCAACAGCTTCTATGAGGTGACTCCAAAGACACACTTCTTTGGATTAAGCTATAGCTTATACTTTTTCACCCTTTCTAGGAATTTGTCTAAAGCATCAAAGTAACCATGTTGAGTTTTGGACTTCACCATCATGTCATCCACATAGACTTCTATCTCTTTATGCATCATATCATAAAATAGTGTCGTCA
>SNVD02009947.1:0-40683 GCA_013180625.2 Boswellia sacra
AACTCCCTTTCTGGATGTGATCTTCTACAATAGATTCAATTACATTGGCTTTATCAATTTCATCTTCTTCTTCATTTGGTTGTTTGCACATATTGAAAACATTAAGTTCCAATGTCATGTTCCCAAATGATAGCTTCATGACTCCATTCCTGCAATTAATCAAAGCATTAGAGGTACCTAGAAATGGACGCCCTAAAATAACAGGAATTGAATTGCTTACTTCCACTAGTTGTGTGTCCAAGACGATAAAATCCACTGGGTAAATGAATTTATCGACTTGAACTAACACATCTTCTACTATTCCTCTTGTTACTTTAATTGATCTATCAGCAAGCAAAAGAGTCACAGAAGTTGGTTTTAACTCACCTAGATTAAGTTTTTTAAAAACCAAGTATGGAAGCAAATTCACACTAGCACCAAGATCAAGTAAAGCTTGTTCAATTTTATGGTCTCCAATAACACATGAAATTGTAGGACAACCTGGATCCTTATATTTCACTGTATTATTATTTTGAAGAATAGCACGTACTTGCTCGGCTAGAAAGGCCTTCTTTTTCACATTCAGTTTTCTTTTCACAGTGCACAAGTCTTTCAAAAAGTTTGCATAAGAAGGTACCTGTTTGATCACATCAAGCAAGGGAATGTTGACCTTTACATGTTTGAAAATTTCAAAGATTTCAGAATTGTGAGTTGGCTTCTTTTGTGTAGCTAATGTTTGAGGAAATGGAGGCACAGATGGGGATATGGTTTCCTCTTCGCTAGGTATTGGTTTGGCCACCTCTTCCTGTCCTTTAGAGATCGATTCTTCTTCTTTCTCACAAGGGTCAGGAATGTGTTTTTCAACAATCTTACCATTACGAAGGGTCATGACTGACTTGGCTTGGTCAAAATAATGGTTACTTGAAACTCCCTAATAGCATTAGATGATGTATTGGGGTTTGCACACGTACTTTGAGAAGGAATATTTTCATCTTCTCTTGGATGTAACTGTATGATGCAAATGTTACAGCAGTTTTGACAAATTGCTAAGTTTGAGTAGTTTGGCTATGAAAGTCTCTTGCTTTGTAATGAATGAAGCAATGTCTGAGGTCATTCTAGGAAGGAGGAGCAATGCTATGTAGTCATGAGAGTTTTGAAAATTTTGTCGTGTTTGAAAAGGGACTTGTGAAGATTGTGCATGATTGTCATTTTTTCAGCTAAAAATTGGATGATTTCTCCAACCAGGATTGTAGGTTTGTGAATATGGATTGTGATTTGGCCTTTTGAAAGTGTTCAAGGCATTGGCTTCTTCATGGAGACATTCCCTAAAGGCAGGCAAAGTTGGGCAATCATCAGTAGAATGGCCATTGTCATCACAAATGTTACAGACATTTTCTTGAATAGACTTCAATTGACCACTCTTTTTCATCTCTAAAGCCTCGACTTTTCTAGCTAGGGATGCAAATTTGGCTTGAAGGTCATGGTCCTTCCTAAGGTTTAAATGCCTTATTGGATGTAGAGGTTGGGCATTGCATGTACCTCATAGTGCCAGCAGTTGTCTCAATTTGTATCCTTTTCTGCCAAAGAATAGGAAGTCAAGTGCTTCCTCAGGGTCTTTTTCTTTAAATTCTCTATTACACATTAATTCTACTAGTTGCCTATCTTGAGGTGTTAACCCTTCATAGAAGTGTGTAATTATTCTCCAAGTTTCAAACCTATGGTGAGGACAGGTATTAAGTAGTTCCTTATACCTATCCCAACATTGGTAAAAGGTTTCCCCTTATTTTTGAGAGAAATCAGAAATTTGTCTTTTAAGAGAATTTGTTCTATCGGTAGCAAAAAATTTTTTCAAAAATTATTGTTTCATCTCATCCCATGAACTGATGGAATTCGACCTCAAATTTTTTAGCCATGTTCTAGCTTTATCTTTTAAAGAAAAAGGAAAAAGCTTTAATCTAATGGTGTTTATGCTACAATTTGGGTCAGTGTAGGAGCTACATACCTCTTCAAAGAGTTTCAAGGGCGAATATGGGTTCTCCATGTCAAGGCCATGAAAAGTGGGTAGAAGTCGAACAAAACTTGGTTTGAAATTGAAAAGGATTGAATCTGGAGGAGAAACTACTAGAGGAGAAACTACACAAGATGGTGCACTAGTCCTTACCGGATTCATGTATTCTTTGAGGGTTCTTCGTTGGTTTTGATCATTTTGTTGCGAACGGTTGTCCCCTTCATCCGTGAATATTTCCTCATGATTGTCGACCATGTTTTCTAAGGAAGATGATGTTTTTCTAACAAGTCTACCACTAGATGTTCGTGACCAAATTTTCATGCAAGAAAGAGAGAAGAAAAGAGAGGAAAAGATGAACACACAAAAAAATAACAAATTTAGATCTAAGATGAGAAAAGAGAATACTTACAATTTTGCACGCCAATTTTTACCTTCCCCGGCAACGGCGCCGAAAACTTGACACATCCGAAAATGGATTGTCTCCCAGTAAAGATGTCGAAGTAATACTCAATATACCGTGGTCGTACCCAGGAAGGAGATTTTAGCGTTACAAATTATAATATAAGCAAATATGATATGAATAATTCAAAGAAATGACAAGATAATATCAATAAATATGTAAGATGGTAGGCGGTATTACCGATCATTCAAATATAAAACAAAAAGCAAGAGGAGGTAAAACCATCCATGGAAATAGGTGGTATAACCAACCATAGTAAATTAAAGAACAATTTCATAAGGTGGTAGAACCTACCATAGTAAATAAAATAAAAAGTTCATAAATAATAGAATAATTAAAATACAAAAGGAATTAACACAATAAAAATGAAGGATAAGGTTAGGGGATCTGCCCTTGATATTTCAAATAAGGATAATTAACCCATTTTAGTTATATGAATTATATTTGTTTTATTACCAATATTTATACCACTTCTTGTAAATGGGTTCAAGCATCCAATGTGCCAATCACCATATGTCTACAACAAATCAAGGTTCCTAACTAGATTCGTGTCGGTAAGGAAGAACCATACATCATCTAGAAAGGATCCAAGCATTTGATGTGCCAAGGATTGTCGACAATGGATCAAGACCTCCACTTTACGAGTGGTGTCAAGATTGATTAAGAAATTAAATATAAATCATATTGAATAAACATTATAAGATTAAGATTATTAAGCACATATTAAGGGTTAGAGAATCCTTATTCTCATATCAAGGGTTTCACCCTTTCACCTTAGCAGAAAGAGAAATTAGAAGAACATTATAATAGAAAGAAAATAAAATGCAAGAAAAAGGAAATTCATTAATAACATAAACACACAAAACACAATACAAGATCCTAGCCAAAGCCAAAATGTTCCAGCCAAGGCCAAGATGCCCTAATGGGTCACAAGGCACCTCTATTTATAGATACATCCAGGGGCAAACTTGTCAAATTACAAGGGCATAATTGTCAAATATTAGTTGTAAATATCTTTGACAATTGGGATCATTAGGCACCGATTTTGACCATCAATTTTGACATTGAAATGTTGAGAATTTTAATCATATGTCTTCATAAAAATTGTAGATATTTCTCTCAGCTTTCTAGAACATATTGATTTGCACAATTTGGATACCTATTTTGAGAGATACGGTTCAAATACTGAGGCCTGGTCAGACTGGGTCGAGACTGTAGATGGGTTCACTTCAAGCCCAATTTTGGTCCACTAAGAGCCCGAATTTGATGATGCTTGTGAAATGAAATCTTGTAGACAATTAAATCAGCTTTCCAAAACATTAAGAATTGCACCATTCTGATCTATAAATAGAGAGTTATGCCCATTTTACCGAACCTGTAACAAAACCAAAATTAAGAGGAATTAATTCCAAAGATGCAAATGTTACAAATATGCTTAAGTTGAGGAATTTAATAACACTATTAATGCAATATGATGAACTAAACTCTTATTAAACATGCATATTTAAGTGTTCATCAAGCCTCTTCCAGATCATTTGAAGCATGGATTCTTGGGTGAGAATGATACTTTGCCAATTATAATAGAAATGGGCCTTGCACCAATACAAGAATCGAAACTCATCCGAGTACTTAGAGATCACAAAATAGCTATTAAGTGGATGATTGCTAACATCCAAGGCCCAGCCATATGCATGCAACAATTCTTATTGGAAAAAGGACCCAAGCCCACTAGAGAAGCACAGCAGAGATTGGACCCTCCCATGATGGAACCAACATCGGGCTGAGGACGTTAAACCAAGGGTTTATTGGGAGGCAACCCAATGTTTTTGCAAAATAAATAAAAAGAAAAAGAAAAAAAATAAAATAAGGTAATAATGATCGATTTTTGTGTCTAGAGGAGATTCTTTTCGTAGGCCATCAAATTGATCAGGTTTTATCTCTCTTTGCTATCTGTCTTATTTGTTTTTATATTTTATATTTGTTTTTTGACTTTTGTTTGCTATTGTGTTGTTATCTCTTTTATATGTCTTTAGTTTCGTTAATGCTCTTTTCATTTCCTTCCTTTTGTTTAATTTGATTATTCCGTACTTCGAATTCATTTGTGCAACAGCTTGAGGAAACATCCAAACGGGAGCTGAAGTCATTGCTCGAAGTTTTGAATCATGTATATCTGGGAGAAGAACAAACTCAATCTCATTATCGGTAATATCTCTTCTTTTCTTTTCTTCAATTGATGCCAATATCTTTCTATGGAACCTTCATAAATATTTCCCTTCACTTCCTCAAAATGCTGTGTTTAAAATTTATAAAGTACAGATGACTAGACTTTGGGCGTTGATGCTCCTAAATGTGCCTGCGGATAGCCGATGGCTTATCGAAGCCAAGGTAAGATTGTCTGGTGAGCCCGATATTAATCTAACAAAATACATGCCTGGTCTAGGGAAAAGCTACTACACCAAGAGGCGAAGAGCGAAGAGGTTACAAGTATGTTATAAATGTGCTAGATGGAATTGTAACCAGACTTGTCGTTCATTAGTTTTTGCGTCAAGGAATAGAGAAGATAAACTTTCATTTATTAAGAATGGTTTGAGTAATGAGTCGCTGGATAATGTTTTATAACTCTTGAGTCACATTCTTGTGGACTTGTTCAGCGTGAATTGCTTAATTTATGGACACAATTTCGTGATGAATTGCAGTGTTATAGTCTAGGGAATCTGACTAAAAACGACCATGTTTGTCAGTTTATAAGAAAACTGGATGGGAAGCAAATCCCCGACTCATAGAAGGCGTTTCAGTCGTTACTAGATGTAAAACCAAAGGAAGATGTGAGCCACAATCACAACTACTCGTATATTTGAATGTGTGTTGTTATTGTCGAATTTTTTTTCCTTGTTTCGTTTGATCTGATTATCAATGTTGTTTTTGTGTTGTTGTTGTTTGTTGATTTTATTTGTTTTAATTTCAAGTTTTCTTTTTGATAAACCATATGACTACCCCATGACATAAGCACACGTGAGAGACAAGTGTGGAGGTTTTGTCAACCTCCACTGAAAGTATATCTCTACTTTTCATGCTTCACATGGGAGACAAGTGTGGCAGTTTTGTCAATCCCCACCGAAAGTATATTTCCATTTTTCATGCTTCACGTGGGAGACAAGTGTGTAGGTTTTGTCAAACCTCGCCGAAACATACCTCATTTTTTCAAATTTTGGGACGATAAATCTGCATCGAGCAACCCCCACCGAAATTATGTCCCCATGTGTCAAATTTGAGAGTTTTACATGTGTATATATCCATTCTGCATATTTTCAAATGTCATTTTATAACATGTCTTGCACTTGAATCGCATAATACCTAACGTGCATCATTGTCTTACACAAGTTTAGAGCACTTTTAGAAATGGAGAAAACACCAATTCGACGATTCCAAAATATATGCGTATTTTATGGATCGCAATTTGGTAAAGATGGAGAGTTTACAACAGCAGCTCTTGATCTTGGTAGGACATTAGCTGCTAGGGGTATTAATTTGATTTATGGAGGGGGTAGTCTTGGGTTAATAGGGTGTGTGTCAACAGCTGCATCCCTAGGAGGGAGCAAAGTTCTCGTCATTATCCCTAAACCATTAGCTGTACGAGATATCGTAGGCAACACCATGGGGGAAGAGTTACAGGTTTCTAGTATGCATGAGCGTATTGCACATATGATCATTAAATCTAATGCATTTATAGCTTTGCCCGATGGTTATGATACATTAGAGGAGATATTTCAAATCACCTCTTGGGCACAGCTAAACATCCATCAAAAACCCATTGGTTTGTTAAATATCAATAATTTTTTTGATGGTTTGTTGTCTTTTCTTGATCAAGCAGTAAAAAAAAACTTCATCTCACCGTCGGCAAGGGAAATCCTGGTTATAGCTTCAACTGCAGGGGAGTTAATTGATAAACTACAAGAATTCGTCTATTCGCCTGATCCAATAACGGCTCGGATAGATTGGTTTGGAGAAGGCAATAAAAGGCGTAGACTGGATTTAACGCTCCATCTGTAATCTCTATCTATTGGTTTGCTTCGTTTTGGTTTACTTTCTTTTTAGTGTGTTTATTTGAGATTTTTCATGTCATTTCTTTTGAGTTTTCTTCAGGTTATTTCTTTCGCCCAGGTAATATTTTCTAATCATGGCTTTTAGAGTGGTGGCTTAAAAAGTTCAAGTTCTCTTGAAACGCATTTTGGATCTCTTCAATCCATAATGGCTGAATAAGGAGGCTAACTTCTAAACTTTTTAGACCCATTCTAACTGACTTGTTTTTGCTTGTTGGCTTGTTGGACTTGTTTTTTTTTTCCAAAAAAAATTGTTGGACTTTGTTATTTTATGAGTAAGTTTAGTTTTGTGTAATTTAGAGTTGTTGTGTTTTGTCTTTATCAGTTTCGATTCGAAAAAAAAAACATTGTGGAAAAACCTGAGAATGGCAGAATATGGGGTTTCCTTAACTCTTAAAACGCATTCTCTCTAAATAAATCTGTAGTTTGTTTATTTCATGTTGTTTGCAGTGTCTTGTTTCTTGTTTTATTCTTCATAATAAAGGTATATAGGCTGGAAACCTTAAGTCTGCGGGCTACTGGTCCTAAGGATTGTTGAAATATACAATCTTGACTCAGGTATAACAACGCCACGTACCTCTTTTCTTGCATTTGTGGGCGATGATAAGATAATGATTGAATTAAGAATAACTCTTGGAAAATGATAAATGATGCATGGATCTGTGTGCTTGAAATGTATATTGGTTTTTGCTTTACCTTTGATTCGTTGGACAACATTGAGCACCGAGCCATTATCAATGAGTTATTTATTTACTTGGAAAAGGTTTATGCAATTTAAATGTTTCTTCAGATTTCAATGAATTCTAGAACTTTTTTGATGGTCACTCGAGGTGAAATCCTAGACTGTGCATCATTGGGGAAATGATTTAAGCCATCTTTGGACCGTTTAAGCCTTAATAGCCAACCTTGACTGAAATTGATCCCTAGTTACCCCTTTGAGCCTCTATAAGCCTTTTTCTTTGTTAACTCACTAAAAGATTTTCTAAGCTCAAATGAATTTGTTTCAAACAGTTTATCCCTTACTATGAGCATGTAGATCATTCACAATTAAATTTTGAGCTATGTTATGGTTTTGGGAAGTTAGAGGAGGTTGGGATGTGTCATGAGCAATGCAAGTGAGTTCTATTGTGTTTGTAAAAAAAAATAAAAAAAATAAAAAAAAGCCAATCTATACTTATTGTCCACATACTTACATATTGGGGACAATGTGTTGTTTAAGTATGGGGGAGGGGAAGTGTAATAAAAAAAAGAAAAAAAAGAAAAAAAAGAAAAAAAAGAGAACAAGATAAGAAGAATAAGAGATCTATACCCTTAAGTGTTCTTAAAAAGAATGAAACAACAAAGTGTGAGGGTGTAGTTTTCTTTTGTTTTCTACAAAAAAAAAAGATTGAGTGTTCTAAATAAGTTTGGGGGAGTAACCTGATGAACTGAAATAAAGTTGTGTTATAGGGTTGAGCTCTACATAATCTTGAATGATTTATGTGTTTGTGGGTGATTTGACCCAAATTAGTATACTTTATCATACCTTCATCCAAGCCAAACGTTACAAGCTTAATAAAGTCCTACTTGATCCTTGGTGTTGTGCATGTCTACATTAGTGGAGAGTGACTTGAAAAGCAGGCCTATGGAGTTCATTTATACACACATCTTCAATATTAAATATGATTCATTTTTATGCATAAACTCATCCGGGTTACAAGTGATTAGGTGAGAATGGCTCTACACACACACACTTGAGGAATTGAAGTGAAGCGAAACTAATATTTGAGATAAAATTCTTGATCAAGTGCATTATTTTGAAGTTTTCCTTGGGTTATAATTAAGTACAATCTTTGAGGCCTATTTGCAAGTTGAAGCATTTGTGTGTTTTAATTTTTTTTTGATTATGTTTCGGTTTTGTTTTGTTTCATATCTTCGTAGTTGCTCGAGGACTAGCAAAGTTTAAGTGTGGGGGAATTTGATAGGTGTCTATTTATGTATCATTTTCATATCAATTCATCTATGTTTCTTTGCTATAATCCTTGGTATTTTTATGTTTTTGTGTGGTTTTGATGTTTGTAGGAGTTTTGGAGGAACTTGCACCAAAGTGAAGTAAAACCCTTCATTTTCACCTCTGCTAGTCAACCATCTTCTCGGATTTAATTGTATTGATATACAATGAACCCGATGACATGTTGTATACCGTTGGAAAGCTCTCGAAGTCTATTTTCTAGAGAAATTTACGGTTCATGAATTCATTCAGTGTACCAAAAGTTATAATCAAAACAATGTGAGAAGTGTAGAAATATAATTTCACAAATCTCTGTAGCATATATAATACGGGGCACTATAGCAGGTTACTGTAACACAGTATATAAACACATTTTAGGGTTTTATTTTGATAACTTGAAGAGGGGAGAACGTGGAGGAGGCTGCATCTTTGGATTTCTCTCATCTCTTAGAGTTCTTGAAGGAGATTGAAGGCTTGGAAAGAGGAAAAACTACAATCCTAAGAGATTTTCATCAAATTTGCTAAGTTTATCCCTTCCCTTTCATTTTCTGGAATGTCTCCATGTTGTATTGTATTTATTACGTTTTTAAACATGTGTAACTGAATCTGAATTGGTTGAGGGTGATTTCAAAGCCCTTGATATGGTTCTTATGAGTTGATTGTGCAAGATATTGTTATCCAATTCTCTAATTGAAGTTGCTTGTATTCTCCCATATTTAATGCTTATGATTGCTTGCTGATTGTATTTGGGTGGCCAACTGAATATAATCTGGATATTGTCTATTGCTAGACTAGAAATCTTGATCCGTAATTGTCTTGAATTTCTAATCGTTAGTAGCAAAATTGTGATCAGAGATTGCAATTGGAGAATATAACCTAAGTTAAATAATCCGAACTTGTGTGGTTATTGCTTAGATCAACCTATCTTTCTTATCGTAATGCTTCCATTAGTTCTGTTTTCGCTTTCGAATAACAAATTTAATTAGAATCAATCCTCGTGGGAACGATATCTTACTTATTACTTTATTACTTGTGCGACTAGTATACTTGCTAATTTCGAACGCATCACTAGTGGAGCATGATCAGGTAGGTAATTTGTTTCCAAGTGATATAAGGACATTTTGGAAATTTTTATGTTTTGTCTTCTAACATTTGAATTGTATTTAGCCTATTTAGCCGATCTGCTGATGATCATTCGATCAATTTTGTCCCTAATTTCTATATGTAATGCTCTGCCTTGATTCATTTCAGGTAACTTATGAAGTGAGTACACATCAATAAAATAGTAGTCCATTAAAATTTTGCTCTTGAAAGCTTGTATGCTAATGGTTAATTGGATATATTTTTTTCCTAATTATGATTTGTTTTGTTTAGTATGATGTTTCAGGGTATAAAATGAATGACTTCATTGTTATCTTATTTACAAGTTACAGCCTCTTTGCCCGGGAAAAGGACATTCAAAGGTGAAATGGTGAGTTTTTTTTCCCTTTCATAATCTGTTTTGGTATTTTTTTTTTGTTTTTTTGATAAATTTCTAATAGGTTTCCTTGCTAAGAATTTGGAGCATAATACTTGTAAATCAACATGGCATGAGTATAGAGATAAGAACGTTGCGGGATTGTTAGGCAATGCTTTCTATTTTGAAAAGTGATCTCTAATAGTCAAAGTATTTCTAGGAGTTTTGTGGTCATAGCTTTTATCCTATTTGTTCTAACTTTTGTTTCTACTTTGAATTGTGACATTGTTATTGTTTTTAAGAACTCAAATTGATCTATTTGTGCATTTAGGAACTGCTTTTTCATTAACCTTATCAAATTACAAGAGGCATTCTGTGAGATAAGATGGAAATGCTTAAGTTATATTGTGTTTGTCCCATTCTTCACTGCCATAAACTTGTTATGTTTGTTGACTTGTTGAACATGTTACAGTTTTGGGAATATGTTACCTAAGATTTGAGTAACTGGAGAGGGATTTGGCTAGAATTAGTAGACGTGATTTGCATGGCTAGTGAGTAGGACCATAAGGAGGCATGCTGAGTTTTTTGTCCCTTTTAGTAATCTGTTTTGTTGATTACGACTTTAGCTTTTTGACATTGTTCTGTTCTGGACTTGTTTTTCTATAGTTAATAGATCTCTAGTATTGGATATATGATGAATGGTTGTCGTTGTAATTCCAGATACATTTAACCATAACTAATAGTGAAATTGCTATGTTCCAAACCCAATTTGTTGAGTACAGTTTTATTGCCTGCACCATTTGCAATTTCTAATGTTTTATGGTCAATTTGATGCATGTTTGTTGGTCCATTTTACTTATTCTCATTTTTCTTTGTAATAGGAATCAACAAAACTGAAATAAACTTAAGGAGACTGCTTGCAGTTGCACCTCAGTGATAGAATCAGACAAAAGTTATACATTTAAGCACCTTAAAATCTGTTCTTAGGCAAAACTTATAAAAATGTTTAAAATCATAGAGAAGTCTTAGGTTACCGAAATTTAAGTGTCGTAGATTCATGGCTTTACTTTACTCTTTTTCTTTTTCCAATTATGTTGTTGTAAGTGTATGCTCATGTTGATTTTCCATTTATCTTTAATCGCATGAATTGCCTAGTTCCTATATCTTTGCAACAAAAGGACATGTGATCATGAAGGTTTCTATTGCTAATCATCATTTTCTTTTAATTTCCAGCCAAGTGATTGAAGATCTAGCCGGAAGGAGTATTTAGATGAATTTCAACTAGAAAGCAGGCGCGTTTGTGTTCTTTTATTTATTTATTTTAATAATGTACATAAAATGTATGATCAGAGTGTGAGTTTTTGTGTGCCTTTTGAGTGTGATTATGCGTGATTAAATTGATATTTCTTTTTTTTTTTTTAGGCGTTCAAAATGAGATTTCTTATTTATTAATACATTCGTGTTTGTCTTACAGGGTAGATGAAAAATAAACATTCAACATACTGTACATAATTTAAAAATAATTATTTTCATCAACTTTTTTCATTCATCAATATTTTTTGAGTAGAGATAGAGGGATGCATGACAATTTGTGATTAGATGATAAATTTATCTTATTCATAATCGTTAACATTATCAATTTAATATAAACTTTAAAAGAATAAATAAATTCATTCTACGTTATGAGTTCACTCCTCCACCACTTGTGTATCTATTTCCCATTCAATGTAGGCAATATCAATTAATTAATTAACAAATTATAATTACTTTTAAACCAAACCTTACAATAATTTTTGTATTGCATCATCTTGTGTTCTGGCACTTCAGTCATATATTGACCTAATTGTTGAGTCAAATAATCCTAATTTGAAATTAATTAATTAATTAATAATTGTGTTAAAAAAATAATAATAATAGATTATCAATCACTTACCCTGCCAAGGGGAGCCATTCAATGCTCTAAAATTTATTAATACCTCACATCACTGATAATATATTTGATGGTAATTAACAAATCCATTATATATATTTTCTTAAATTTTGCTATCTAATTGATACGCGGTACTTAATTATTTAAGAAAATGTGATACCATAACATACATCTAGAGAAAGTTATAAAAGAAAATTATAATAATGATGTGACATACAATAATATATATTATACTAGATATCAGTTTTTATGAAAAACATTGTGTGAAAATAGTTATGTAAGTTGATTGTATGCATAATATTAATCATATATAGTTAATCTAAATTCTATTTTAAAATAAGGAGGATTTCAGATGACATATATTTATTAATTTAAGATAACTATTTCTAGGCTAAACGGCAGTGAAAGAAAAAAAAAATTAAAATTTACATCTTCGTTTCACGTTTCTGTCTACCATTGTTAGCTTATATAATCTAGAGTCTTAACCATTGAAATGTTAAGATATGGTATATATATATAGCAATGCCAAATGTCAAATGTAGATGAAAACTTTTCTCATGACTTGTGAGCATACATGTGGCCAACTCCTAATAAGTATGAAAGAATTAGTGATCCTATCATTTAATTTATATAAAAAAGATTAAGACTTACGTCATATCCATGATATAGATTTCTTTTCATGTTTTTCACATTGCCGAGTTTCTAGAAGTCTAGTCAACATTCTTCCCAGTGCATTCTAATACAAGTCACGCACATCCATGAATTAAAAAAAAAAAAAACCACGATGCCTTAAAGGGGCCTTTGGTTTGTGATTTACTAACTATTTTCTAAACCCATGAAATTAAAAAATATAATATAATATAAGTAATATTCAAAATTTATTAAAATAATTATAAAAATTTTTAATTTGTCTCAAATTATCATTGTTGCCTCCAAAAAAAAAAAACTGGTTTTAGAGAGAGAAACGAAACTCAACATATTGCAACAAAAATATTACAATTTTGCAACTAAATAAATTTCATTGCATATTAAAAACAAATTAAAAATTTGTGTTTCATTATTTGTTTAATTTTGTTACAAAAATTTTCACTTTATAAAAATTAATTTCCACTTATACTAAATTATTCTCCTAAAAGTCAACAATTAATATTAGCCGCAAAGGATGACTAATTAGTAATTTGCTTATATATCTTATATGAATAAGGGCACGAATTTTAGAAATATTTATAAGGTACTAGACTAGTAGATAGCTGAAACTGTCGATTAGTTTATTAATTATGAATTTACATTCTTAATTAAGTTCGTAGTAGAATCTTGCATGTGAAAGCTCGCTTATATTAAAAGTTACTATAATTTCTTTTACATATTGATTAACTAAAATCATGTTGTTATAATTGAGGGCATAGTTAATATTTTTCTTTTCATCTCTCTCTCTCTCTCTCTCTCTCTCTCTCTCTCTCTCTATATATATATATATATATATATATATAGTACTTGGATATACATAAAGAGATTAATAAACTATATTTATGTAACGATTGTACCTCTCGCTTAATTTTTGGAAAGCCTTCTCTAGCTTTCTAGGTTAGAAAGACAAAATTTAAAGTTTGTTTTTCCATGATCTGATCACTTAATTCAAAATAAACAAATAATATTGATTTGCTAGCAATATGGTTGTTAGAATAAAAGAATATAAAATAAAGATTGTTGGTAGGCTAATAATATATTATTTTTTTATTATTGATTTATGTTTCTACGATTGTATCTGCCTCTCAAGATTGTTGATAAACCAAAACAATATGTTAGTCGTTCCACTTTTCTTTATTTTCTTTCATTTTTTTCTCTCTTTCTAGGTGAAAGAAACCTATAGGTCATTAGTTCTCTTTCTTTAAAAGCATTGCAGCATGGTGAAATAAGTGATACAATTAATTAATCAGGTTTCCTTTTCATTTTCAGCTTTTTAATACTTGTTTCTTGCAGTCTTGCTTTTACCTATTTTCAATTTTCTAAAATTTTGTTTATTTATTATTTTTCTTATTCATTTTGAGTGTTGTACATCATTTTCATGAATTTTTGTTGAATTCAATTTGTAGTGATGGAATTGTGTAATTGAATTTAGGTTGTATATCGGTGATGAATAATAAATACATTAACTTAGATTAATTAAAGTAATCTATTGGCTTTCAGGATTGATTTAATACTAAACCAGAGGATAAAGGAATAAGCTTATAATTAATTTATAATCTACCACTACAAGAAAAATGATCATATTTGACGGTCTTAAAAACGCCACCAATGGCACCGCCAAATATAGTCAATTTGACTATATTTGGCGGTCAGTCAAAGTGACAAATATGCATCTAGCTATACTTGGCGTTTTTTTTACCGCCAAATATAGTATGTTTAAAAATTAAAAAAAATATATACTTGGCGGTTTTTGGCCGCCAAGTATAGTAGTTTCAAAAATTAAAAAAAATATACTTGGCAGTTTTTAAAAAGCCAAGTATGTACAAAAAATTAACATATATATATATATATATACACATATCAATTTGGATTGATCTGATTATAACCTAAAAAGTTTTTGAATCAAAAAGTCTCTCCAAATTTTCTTTTATATCTCAGCACATTTTGGCATCATACATCATTACAACTCCAAGCAGTAATAATAGCAGTAATGTCTTAAAGTAACAAAATCAAAAGTTTTACATAAAACTTAATTAGAAAGTCTAAATGGATAAAACTTAGGCTTGCCCTTACGACCATATTTGAGAAGCTGAGCACCCTTCTTCAAAGCAATTAATCCCTACAAAATTCAGAAAAGAGATTGGGAAACCTTATAACTATAGCATTGGGTCTAACAAATTATTTGATAGAATAGCATAAAGTATATATACATCATTATAGAACTACACAAGTCTGAAATCAGCCCTCGACGTCCCCATGGACCACAGAATGTTGCAAACAATTCTCTACATTAAAACACATCATGACTCCCACAAGCATTTCATCAAACATATTCTCTACAGTATATAATTTCTATGGCATAACAAATATAGACAGAACAGAACCAAACTTCTATTAGTTTAGCAAGAACTCCACACACCCACGAACACATGAAACATTCCTATAACAGTAGCAAACTTAACAAATAACTAAATACTTAATTAGATTGTTATAAATTCAAAGAAAAATAGATAAAAAGAAAATGGAAACCAAAGTTGCCAACCATTCACAGAAGGATAGCAAAAACTTTAAGCCGGTGACAATGCTTTATGTTCAAACTTTTAGTTTTGTAAAAAGAAATTTACAACGTAATTGAATCTCAGATTGAATATATATTTATGTATTTTCACTTCAAAGTTTCACTTCTTAAATCACCAAACAAATATACAAACTAAATTTAATCAAATTCAAATCACACTAGGCTCCCCAACTCTAAATTCAAATCACACTAGATACAGGAAGAATTTTCCATGAAATTCATCATGAAATGGAGAATTATAAATATGAGATTTATCAATGAGATATAAATATGAGACCTGTAACATTACATCCAGAGTCAAGAACAACAAATAATTACCTTAATTCACGATACTCCGCATCTGTAAGCTTCACAGCCTCAAATAAATACTACTCATCTTCTATATCATCTCTGGGATATAAAGTATGGGAATTGGGAAATTAGAAAAGGCAAAGAACAAAACTAGAAAACAGCAAGCTATATAAACTATCTCATAATTACTAAAATAATATCTATGACAAAAATCAGCTACAAATTGAACAGCACTTTCAACTACAACATCTAGATTTAAATCAAGAATACCTAATTTCCTCCAGCTTCTTTTGCTCTATTTTCTTCAAATATTCTTGTCTTGGCACTTTCCTGAATTAGAGTCAATAAATAAAATAAAATAAAATAAAAGACATAGAGAATCAGTATTCCAAAATCTAAATATAATAATAATAATAATAAAAGAAAAAAGTAGAGACCTATATTCCTCTATTCAAAACAGAAACCTTCAAGAGAAAATTAACCTTTTAAAGTAGATTCTGGAAAAGCTTTTTCATCTTCAAGCCCAGTTCTTTCTTCAAGCCCCTCAATTTTCATCTTCCTCATTTATAACTTCCTGCATCAGCAGCACATATCACATACACTATTTCACATCAAAATGGAAGCAAGGTTACAAGGAGATTGAAAGTATTGTCTAAAAATCCATATGGAGAAATTATAGTTCATTTACAACTTTGGACCAATTAAATACTCCACCAGTAAAATTGCAGGAAATCTAAAGAACTTCTTGGCATTAACATCTTAAAGATTCTGTGCACATCATACACCCAATAACACATGCAAATACATGCATAATTACATTTAAGCAAACAGAAAACTTCAATTTCTTCCCACAGTCACTGCAAACTTGAGGAACAGTGGGACCAAACCTAGGTAGATATCTTACACTGTTATTTTGGGGGTAGGGGTGGGATTCGTGTCGTGCCGTGTCGACCCATTTAATTATTCGTGTCAAAACATGAAACCCAAACCCACCCGATTATTAAACGTGTTACCCACGTGTCGTAATCGTGTCATATTTAATTCGCATAATGTACTTAATTGTTTAACTTAGTTATACATAATATATTATATTCTCTATATTTAAATCAATTAAAATTATTTTTAGAATATAAACCATTGTTAGTATAAAATATTATTAAAATCATCATAATTTATTATTTTATAAATTAATTTATTTTATAGTATAAAAATTTCAGTTTTATAATATATATATTGTAAGTAGGTAATAATTTATATTATTGAATGAATTTATATATTAAAGATATACAAAATATATTTAACTATTCGTGTCATTAAATGGGTTGGCGTGTTGAACACCTTCAACACTAACCCGACCCATTTATTAATCGTATAACGTGTTCGTGTCGTGTTCACGGGTCGTGTCAAAAATTCCCACCCCTATCTGGGGGTAAAAGGAAAAAAAAAACCATATGTCAATGATTATTCACCCCTAGTAATTATTTTCACCTCAAGGAAACCATCTAATATTAATCTTTTACTTTAGCTCAGTGAATAAATAAAGAGAAGCTCTATGAGGTGTGGCCAAGAAATCCATACATGATCTGTATTGTCAACTCGAATCCTAGAGTAACTTAGCAGTCCAAGTTACAGAGCAGACAATAGTAAGAAATTCAAGTATGGGTCGATAATTTATCAATGGCAAACATTCATAACTTCATTCCTTACTGAAACATGCAAAACCTGGAACAAAGAAATTAAGAACCTGATATTCTTGAACAGCTTGGAGTAGCTCATCACGATATGGATAGATGGGTAAAGTTTTCCTATCCTCCTGAAAGTACAAAAAGGTAAATAGTAAATAACAAGTAAAGGCTTTATAAAATCTATTATTTTCTCATAATCTATAATAAAATCAATGTGCAAACAGAAATTGAATAATTTTCCATCAGTTCTCTCAAATTCTCTATTCCAAATCACAAACAGTATGACCTTGTTAAGGATGTTAACCCACAAAAATTATTGGATATTTTCAAAAACTAAGCAATTATTTATAATTAGTCTCATGCAAACTATCTAATAAAACCTGAACTAAGATATGTCAATACTGAAAGTATAATTATTTGAGAGACAAATTTCAAACTCACACATTGTTTTTCTCATTGTCCATGTGATTTCCAGGTAACAGCTGACCAATTTTACAGACACAGCTCACATCAGATGAGATCAAATCATCAACTAAAAGTAATAAAAAAGAAATGCACTAGACTCTGAAACAAAAATTTTACAATTTTTCTAGTTGATCTTAAGCAACCATATCACCAATAAGTTGCCTACATCCGACCAATTTTTCCATCTAAGTCCTAAGATATACAAAGCCAAGCTCTTTCATGACTTTGCCATTGACATGTCATCAATATCAAGGGCACATCCAAACAAAATCTATATTTACAGTTTCTTGGTTAACATATGACTTTTCCTAATTTGATTGGTATTTTATTCACTTTACATAACATGTTTTAAGGCTCTTTATTTTTTTTTCATAGGACATATTCTCCATGCTGGCAGCATGCTTTTTTTACAAGTCACTTATGTTAGCCCTAAGGCTACATGATAATTTTGATGATAACAATACACATTGATTCATTGTGATTTACTAATATGTTTATTTATGTGCAAGAGTAATATCATTGAAATAATTGTAAAATCAAGAAGAGGCTTATTAAAATGAAGTGTTGAAGCTAAGGAGAAGACTACATGTTAAAGGCACCAAAGTTTAAGAACAAGGTTTGATTCAAGGAATGTGACACATGAGCAATGTTCAATCAATTGGTCATATAGTTCTCTACAGATGTCCAAATGATGTGATTCTTGAGCCTTTGGAAAGCTTACTCAATTTATAACATTTCATATGTTTTAAAGAAATTTAAATTTCAAGTGTAAGGTTGTCCAAATCATCATGCAATTTAAAAGAAAAATGGAAGCAGCTGACATGAGCACCAAATACTCTTTTGGACATATCTTGAGATAGAAAAATCAAAATGACTTGATTCTTATGGCATTGGAAAGAGGACATAATGAGGCACATTTCATATGTTTTGAAAAAATTCAAATTTCAAATAAAGGCCGACATAATTGACATGCAATTCAGTGGACTGACATAGAGAAGAAAAATCAACTCATATGAGCACCGAATGATATTTTGTCCATATCTTGAGATAGAGATATCCAAATGCTTTGATTTTTAATGTTTGGAAATCTAATTCAAATATGCAGATCTTTCATGTTTTGAAGAAATTCAAATTTCAAATGGAAGGCTGACAGAATTATCACTCAATTTGGTGGACTGGCACAAGGAAGAAAAATCAAGTCACATGAGCACCGAATGGTGTTTTGGCCATATCTTAAGCTACATATATCCAAATAACTTGGTTCTTGATGCGTTGGAAAGCTTATTCAATTGTACAGATCTTTTATGTTTTGTATATTTTCAAATTTCAAACGAAACAGTGACAAAAATGGTAGACAAGATTACGGTTTTTATGGTGGGCAGAAAATTTGGAGATGGTGTCTTCACTTGACTAAGTTCATCCCATTTGCCTATAAAAGGAGCCCTTCTCCCATGCATTCAAGAAGAGCAAGACAAGCATTTTATCAAAGCAAAAAGCAAGAGAAATATCAAGTTTAGAGAGCTTTTATATTCTTTATCTACTCTTTGAAGAGAGTTGTACTTTTGTTGTAAAAATTATCCTTGTTCTTGTATTGTGGTGAGAGTGAGATATTCTTGTAAAGGATAATAGTTATCCTTGAGAGAACTCTTTCCTTGGTGAGGTTGTTCATCAAGAAGAACTCTTGGTGTGGTGTTATCAAGGGTTGAAGGAAGTTGCCTTGGTGAGGTTGTTCATCAAGAAGAACTCTTGGTGTGGTGTTATCAAGGTTGAAGGAAGTTGCCTTGGTGAGGTTGTTCATCAAGAAGAACTCTTGGTGTGGTGTTATCAAGAGTTGAAGAAAGTTGCCTTGGTGAGGTTGTTCATCAAGAGGAGAACCTTGGTGAGGTTGTTCATCAAGAAGAACTCTTGGTGTGGTGTTATCAAGAGTTGAATTAAAAAGTCTTGGTGAGGTTGTTCATCAAGCAAGTTGTAAAGATTTCTACAACTTAGTGGAAAGGTTAGCTCGTGGAGCTAGGAGCCCGTGGACGTAGGCAAGGTTTGCCGAACCACATAAATTGAGTTTGCACTCTCTCTATCCCTATCTCTTTATATTTACTTGCACTTGTGATTGTTCTTTATTGCTATTCTTTTGATTGCATCTTTGATAAATTCTAATTTCATATTCTTCACCTTTATTCTCCAAGAAAGAGTGAAATAATTTTAATCTTCAAAGAAAAGTTTTCTAAATCCGTTTTGATAAATAAAAACCCAATTCACCCCCCCTCTTGGGTTGCCATACCTGGGTCAACAAATGGTATCAGAGCAAGGTTGCTCAATTTTTTTTTTAAATCTTAATCGATTTTTGAGCTATGGCAACTTTTAATTCAACTTCATATGTTGAGGGACTTTCTATCTCTAGACCTCCATTTTTTAATGGGAGTGATTACTCTTATTGGAAAACTAGAATGAGTATTTTCTTGAAATCTTTTGATTATGATTTGTGGTCTATTGTTTTGGAAGGACCTTTTGTTCCTACCAAAATTGAAAATGGGGAATGCATGCTTAAAGAACCTAAAGAGTTTAGTGAAGATGATAAAAAGAAATTGAGTTTGAATGCTAAAGCTATGAATGTGTTGTATTGTGCTCTAGATAGAAATGAGTTTAATAGAATATCTACTTGTTCTACGGCACAAGAAATATGGCACACACTTGAAGTTACTCATGAAGGAACTAGTCAAGTTAAAGAATCTAAAATTTGTATGCTAGTTCATAGTTATGAGCATTTTAAGATGAATCTGGATGAATCAATTTCTGAAATATTTACTAGATTTATGGATATTGTCAATGGTTTGAAATTTCTTGGTAAATCTTATTCTAATGTTGAAATGGTGAGAAAGATTCTTAGGTGTCTACCAAAATCTTGGGAGCCAAAGGTGACAGCAATTCAAGAAGCAAAGGACCTCACCAAACTACCATTAGAAGAACTTATGGGTTCTCTCATAACTCATGAAATTATCTTGAAGGAGAATGAAGAAGAAGATTGTGAAGTGGCAAACATGTGCTTCATGGCTTTAAGTGAAGATGAGGTAAGTATTCTAAACTATGATCCTAAACTTTCATATGATGAATTACTTGAAGCATTCCAAAATTTACATGTGCAAGTTGATAAGCAAAATTAAAAAATCAATGCTTTCAAAAAGAAGTCAAAAATCATGTTATCTCAATTAGAAGAGTTGGTGGAAATAAAAGAAGCTTTAGAAAATGAAAATGAAATTTTAAAGCAAAAAGATTTTGAAAGTTTGGAAAGTCAAATACATTTTTTAAAAACTGAAAATGAGATTTTAAAACAAAAGGATTTTGATAAATTAGAGAAAGAAAATGTTATTTTGAAAAAGGAAAATAATGATTTAAGAAATATTGTTGATAGTTTTACAAAAAGCACAAAAAATTTGAATTCTATGTTACAAAACCAAATGTGTGTTTTTGATAAAAGAGGTTTAGGATATAAAACTCATAAAAATCAAAAGTATTTTAAAAATTATTTTGTTCATGCATCTTCTAGGAATAATCCTAATCATTCATGTACTTATTGTGGAAGAAAAGGACACAAAGTGCATTCTTGTTATATTAAGAGAAATCCTAATTTGAAACAAATATGGGTTCCAAAAAGTACCATAACTAACCCCCAAGGACCCAAGAACATTTGGGTACCAAAAAGTCTCTCTTTAAATGTTGATTGTAGAAACAAAGGAGTGTTAAACACAAGTGGTACTTAAATAGTGGATGCTCAAGGCATATGACCGAAGATGCCTCCAAGTTCTCAAGATTAATCATGAAGAAAGGAGGATATGTGACCTTCGGTAATAATGCCAAAGGAAGGGTAATCGGACATGGTGATATTGGTAACCCTCTTCACCTATTATTGAAAGATATTTTGCTTGTTAATGGTTTGAAACATGATTTGATTAGCATTAGTCAATTGTGTGATAAGGGATATTTTGTTACTTTTGAGCCTAATAGATGTGTGATTAAGGATGTTAGTAACAATAAGACATTATTTGTTGGTAATAGATGTGGTAATATTTATACAATTGATATTGATGTTAATGATCATGTAGAAAATTGTTTCATTGTTAATCATGATGCTTGGTTATGGCATAGAAGTTAGGTCATGCTAGCATGGACACAATTTCAAAAATTTCTAAAAATGATTTAGTTGATGGTCTTCCAAAAATAAAATTTGAAAAGGATAAGATTTGTGATGCTTGTCAATTTGGAAAACAAGTGAGAACTTCTTTTAAACAAAAGAAATTTATTTCAACAACTAAACCTCTACAATTACTTCATTTAGATTTATTTGGACCATCAAGAACTCAAAGCCTTGGTGGAAAGTATTATGTTTTTGTTATTGTAAATGATTATTCAAGATTCACTTGGGTGTTATTCTCGAAAACTAAAAATGAGGCCACACAAGCTTTTTCAAAATTTGCAAAAAGAGTCCAAAATCAAAAAGGGTATTCTATTGTGTCCATTAGGAGTGATCACGATGGTGAAATAGATAATGTTACATTTGAAAATCTTTGTGATGAAAATGATTTTGAACATAACTTTTTCGCACCTAGAACTCCACAACAAAATGGTGTTGTTGAGAGGAAAAATAGGACTATCCAAGAAATGGCTAGGACTATGTTACTTGAAAATAAGTTGCCAAAATATTTTTGGGCCGAAGCCGTTAATACCGCATGCTTTATAATCAATAGAGTCCATATTAGAGCTTTACTAAAGAAAACTCCTTATGAACTTTGGAAACGAAGAAAACCCAACATTGGATTTTTTAAAGTTTTTGAATGTAAATGTTTTATTTTAAACACTAAGGATAACCTTGAAAAATTTGATACAAAAGCCGATATTGGAATTTTTTGTTGGCTACTCCAACCATAGTAAGGCATGTTAGCCCTAAGGCTACATGATGATTTTGATGATAACAATACACATTGATTCATAAGGTGTTACTAATATGTTTATTTATATGCAAGAATAAGATTTAATGAAATAATTGTAAAATCAAGAAAAGGCTTATTAAAATGAAGTGTTGAAGCTAAGGAGAAGACTACATGTTAAAGGCACCAAAGTTTAAGAACAAGGTTGACTCAAGGAATGTGACACATGAGTAATGTTCAATCAATTGGTCATATATTTCTGTCTTTAATGAAATTCAAATTTCAAGTGCAAGGTTGTCCAAATCATCATGCAATTTGAAAGACAAATGGAAGCAGCTGACATGAGCACCGAATACTCCTTTGGACATATCTTGAGCTACAAAAATCAAAATGACTTGATTCTTATGGCATTGGAAAGAGGAAATAATGAGGCACATTTCATATCTTTTGAAGAAATTCAAATTTCAAATGGAAGGCTGACATAATTGACATGCAATTCGGTGGACTGACACAATGAAGAAAAATCAACTCACATGAGCACCGAATGGTGTTTTGGCCATATCTTAAGATAGAGATATCCAAATTCTTTGATTCTTAATGTTTTCAAAAGCTTATTCAAATATGCAGATCTTTTATGTTTTGAAGAAATTCAAATTTCAAATGAAATGCTGACAAAATTATCATTCAATTCGGTGGATTGACACAAGGAAGAAAAATCAAGTCACATGGGCACCGAATGGTGTTTTGGCCATATCTTGAGCTACAGATATTCCAAATGACTTGATTCTTGATGTGTTGGAAAGCTTTTTCAAATGTGCAGATCTTTTATGTTTTGCAGATTTTCAAATTTCAAACGGAACATTGACAAAAATGGCAGACAAGATTACGGTTTTTATGGTGGGTAGAAAATTTGGAGATGGAGTCTTCACTTGATTAAGTTCATCCTATTTGCCTATAAAGGGAGCCCTTCTTGCATGCATTCAGCAAGAGCAAGAGAAGCATTTTATCAAGCAAAAAAAAACAAGAGATATATCAAGTCTAGAGAGTTTTATATTCTTTATCTACTCTTTGAAGAGAGTTATACTTTTATTGTAAAAATTTACTTTGTTCTTGTATTGTGGTGAGAGTGAGATCTTCTTGTAAAGGATAAAAGTTATCCTTGAGAGAACTCTTTCCTTGGTGAGGTTGTTCATCAAGAAGAACTCTTGGTGTGGTGTTATCAAGAGTTGAAGAAAGTTGCCTTGGTGAGGTTATTCATCAAGAAGAACTCTTGGTGTGGTGTTATCAAGAGTTGAAGGAAGTGGCCTTGGTGAGGTTGTTCATCAAGAAGAACTCTTGGTGTGGTATTATCAAGAGTTGGAACAAAAAATCTTGGTGAGATTGTTCATCAAGCAAGTTGTAAAGATTTCTACAACTTAGTGGAAAGCTTAGCTCGTGGAGCTAGGAGCCCGTGGACGTAGGCAAGGTTTGCCGAACCACGTAAATTGAGTTTGCACTCTCTCTATCCCTATACTCTTTACATTTACTTGTACTTATGATTGTTCATTATTATTATTCTCTTGATTACATATTTGATAACTTCTAATTTCATCTTCTTCACCTTCATTCTCAAAGAAAGAGTAAACTAATTTTGATCTTTTAAGAAAAGTTTTACAAATCCGATTTGATAAATAAAAACCCAATTCACTCCCCCTCTTGGGTTGCCATACCTGGGTCAACAAGGCATATAAAGTTTTTAACAAAAATATTCTTACTATTGAAGATTCTATGCATGTTGAATTTGATGAAACTAATGTGATTTCTTCAAAGAATTTAGATGATGATATTGTTGAGATAGAAAAGCAAATCAAGGAATTAAGGCTTGATGAAAAGTCAAGATGAATTACAACTTCAACAAGAAAAGCTTGAGGAAGTAATTGATTCTTCCCAAGAATTATCAAAGGAATGGAGGTACGCAAAAGCTCACCCTAAAGATCTCATTATTGGTGAACCATCAAAAGGTATGAGAATTAGATCTTTCTTTAAGAACTTTTGTAATCATTTTGCATTTGTCTCTCAATTTGAACCAAAATCTTTGAAAGAAGTAAAAAATGACGAAAGTTGGATTTTGGCTATGCAAGAAGAATTGAACCAATTAAAGAGAAATCAAGTTTGGGAATTAGTCCCTAGACCTAAATATGACTAAACCCCTTAGTCAAGATATATTTTGCATAATTAGAAGAGAATTAGGCATGTTGGATATTTCTTAATTTTATTTTTATATGATAATCTTTGAATGGTAGCATATGTTAAGGGGGAGAATATATTTAGGGGGAGTAATTAATTTGATTAAATCTTTTTGATGATAACAAAAGGGGGAAAAATTGTTGGATTGCTTATATTCATAACGAGTGCCATCTTTTTGTTTGTTCTTGATTTTATTTTCATTCTTCATTTTAGATATTATTTTAAAGCAATCAATGGTTTGTCATCATCAAAAAATGGGAGATTGTTAGCCCTAAGGCTACATGATAATTTTGATGATAACAATACACATTGATTCATTGTGATTTACTAACATGTTTATTTATGTGCAAAAGTAATATCATTGAAATAATTGTAAAATCAAGAAGAGGCTTATTAAAATGAAGTGTTGAAGCTAAGGAGAAGACTACATGTTAAAGGCACCAAAGTTTAAGAACAAGGTTTGATTCAAGGAATGTGACACATGAGCAATGTTCAATCAATTGGTCATATATTTCTCTACATATGTCCAAATGATGTGATTCTTGAGCTTTTGAAAAGCTTGCTCAATTTATAACATTTCATATGTTTTAAAGAAATTTAAATTTCAAGTGTAAGGTTGTCCAAATCATCATGCAAGTTGAAAGACAAATAGAAGCAGCTGACATAAGCACTGAATACTCTTTTGGACATATCTTGAGCTACAAAAATCAAAATGACTTGATTCTTATGGCATTGGAAACAGAACATAATGAGGCACATTTCATATCTTTGAAGAAATTCAAATTTCAAATGGAAGGCTGACATAATTGACATGAAATTCGGTGGACTGACACAAGGAAGAAAAATCAACTCACATGAGCACCGAATGGTGTTTTGGCCATATCTTAAGATAGAGATATCCAAATTCTTTGATTCTTAATGTTTTCGAAAGCTTATTCAAACATGCAGATCTTTAATGTTTTGAAGAAATTCAAATTTCAAACGGAATACTGACAGAATTATCATTCAATTTGGTGGACTGACACAAGGAAGAAAAATCAAGTCATATGAGCACTGAATAGTGTTTTGGCCATATCTTGAGTTACAGATATCCAAATAACTTGGTTCTTGATGCGTTGGAAACCTTATTCAATAGTGCAGATCTTTTATGTTTTGCAGATTTTCAAATTTCAAGCGAAACATTGATAAAAATGGTAGACAAGATTATAGTTTTTATGGTGGGTAGAAAATTTGGAGATGGTGTCTTCACTTGACTAAGTTTATCCCATTTGCCTATAAAAGGAGCCCTTCTCCCATGCATTCAAGAAGAGCAAGACAAGCATTTTATCAAAGCAAAAAACAAGAGAAATATCAAGTTTAGAGAGCTTTTATATTCTTTATCTACTCTTTGAAGAGAGTTGTACTTTTGTTGTAAAAATTTACTTTGTTCTTGTATTGTGGTGAGAGTGAGATCTTCTTGTAAAGGATAAAAGTTATCCTTGAGAGAACTCTTGGTGTGGTGTTATCAAGAGTTGAAGAAAGTTGCCTTGGTGAGGTTGTTCATCAAGAAGAACTCTTGGTGTGGTGTTATCAAGAGTTGAAGAAAGTTGCCTTGGTGAGGTTGTTCATCAAGAAGAACTCTTGGTGTGGTGTTATCAAGGTTTGAAGGAAGTTGCCTTGGTGAGGTTGTTCATCAAGAAGAACTCTTGGTGTGGTGTTATCAAGAGTTGAATGAAAAAGTCTTGGTGGGGTTGTTCATCAAGCAAGTTGTAAAGATTTCTACAACTTAGTGGAAAGGTTAGCTCGTGAAGCTAGGAGCCTGTGGACGTAGGCAAGGTTTGCCGAACCACGTAAATTGAGTTTGCACTCTCTCTATCCCTATCTCTTTATATTTACTTGCACTTGTGATTGTTCTTTATTGCTATTCTTTTGATTGCATCTTTGATAAATTCTAATTTCATATTCTTCACCTTTATTCTCCAAGAAAGAGTGAAATAATTTTAATCTTCAAAGAAAAGTTTTCTAAATCCGTTTTGATAAATAAAAACCCAATTCACTCCCCCTCTTGGGTTGCCATACCTGGGTCAACAACTTACACTCAAATATAAGGAAATTGAAAATAAAATACTGGAGAAAATAGGAAATGAAGTTATACCAATGAAAATTCACCTGAATCATCTCAAAAGCTGATTTTTCCCTAGACTTATGCTGTAGCTCACCAGGCAGCTCATCAAACTGCAAACAAGAAAGAGGAAATCAATGAGAATTAGAATACAAAACCATAACCAAAATATTATCACTCTACAAGGATGCAGTTGATGAACTTACCTTGTCACCTTCGATCATAGAGTCCTGTATAAATTCAATCTGGTCCTCGAACACAAATCTGAAACAAAACATTAGGAGGACAACAATTACAAGCAGACAAAGAAAAACATTGACATATAGTTATTTTATTCAGTTCCAAAGAGAAGAAAATAAAGATCGAAGGGAGATCTAAACCAACCCCAATAAAAAAGAAATCGTTAATTATACATTCAGTTTCAAAGGACTGGAGAGAAAAATAAAAAATTAAAAAAAAAATCTGCAAATGGCAATACCAAACACAAAATTAAATGAAAAATGAATGATGTCTTGGATGAGAGATAAGTTTAGTGATTGACATCATATATCTAAACTTACTGATAGTCGTCAGATATTTGCTTTTTATTTTTAGAACCGTATTTCGTTGCTGCCTTGCCTACAAAGAATGATAGAGGATTAATATATCAAAAACCAACTACTATCCTACTACATACTGAAGACCAAACTACCCTAAAATCTTGTCTCAACAACTCCACCAACCCTGTGGTACCCCCCTAAATCCCCCACCTTAACAACAATAACAACGATAACGATGATGATAATGAAAAAACAAAATGGTAGGAAGGAATTTAGTAAGTGATTTGAAAACAATAATTTAAAAAATAAAAAAGAAACTAGGGTATTATCCAATAATGTACTTTGTATTTCAGAAATTTTTAATACATAAAACCACATTAAATATAGTATCGAAAACTTGTTTCAAAGTCCCAAAAAAATGAAAACATTGGAAACAATCATTTACTGGTTCTTTTTTCCAGAGTACATACTAATTCTTCAGTCTTTTCATTTTTATTTTCATTTTCCAGAGTACACCCATACTTATTTTCTACCATTACAGTCTTTAAGTCATCTTCATCCAGAGCATAGAAGGTGGCACAAAATCACAAGAATCAGGTACAAGATACCATTACAAGATACTATTTTATCAAACAAATCATAAGAAGCACAAAAGCAAATAATCCAAAAGGAATCCAAACAAAGACCCAAACAATGAATCAAGGGCGAAATGAATCAAAATTGAAAACAAAAATGAACTAATAAACTAAAACCAAAACTTACCCAATCATACATGAGAGTAGTTTCATTGATTTGAGCAAAAACGAGAGATCGAAAGCGAGAAGTTAAGTTGATGTGAAATCATGAGTTGATCAGTGAAAGCAAAATCACTTTTAAAGGAAATATAATACTATATTCATTCAATTAACATGTAATCAAATCTCGATCAATCGTAACACTCAATTTTTAATTTTGTTCCCTTTTAACGGATAAAAAATACTAACAAAAATACATAAAATTTATATAATCATGCATTTTTGTACATGACAAAAATTTTATCAAAACAAGAAAACAAATTAATTTGATTCTCCTGAAAATTGCCTTACAGAACAAGCCACCACCTGCGCCCATTGCTTCAATTTAGTCTTCACCGTCTCCGGATCGTCACCAGGATCTTCACCGTCTCCCGTCACCGTCTCGGGAGAGTCGGGTTCAAACCTGAAACCCAAATCAAGCGACCCTCTCAGCTCCTCCAAGTCGTCATTCGTTCCGCTCATGCTCCTACTGCGCTAGTGGCGGCGGCTGGCCGTTTGGTAATTTCCCTTCCGCTGCTGCCACGCCTTGTCTCGGTACTCGTTGAGGGCAGAGGACCTCTGCCCATAAAGCGGCCGCGGCGGGGGCGGCGGAGCTAGGATCTTGGATTTCATCATTTGCCCTGCACCGCCGCCGTGCGCCATGGCCGTCGTCTCGGGGGTGGCGATGGAAGGGAGCTTTGAGGGGTTGGTCATCTGAAAAGCAAAATCACTGCAAAGGATTTCTATAGAGGGGAAGTAGAGTAAAGGAAGGTTGGTATGAGAGACGGCTAGGGTTGATTCATTTTCATTATATAGGATTGTGAAATTCCAGGAAATCCATATATATTAAAATTTATCAAAATGATCCCCATGTTCAGTCTCTATATTTCAAACTTTTTCATTTATACTATTGGACTAATTTTTTATAATTTTTAGAGTACTAAATGTTTTAGTTTAATTTTTAAAATAAATTATAATAATTTTTTACATATTTAAAATGTTATATTATTGTAAAATAAATTTTTTGATATTTTTAATTTCTTGATTTTCATCAAAGCAATTAAATAATGTGATTTTCATCACTTTGAAATTAAAAAATAATTTTATTTATTTCATAAAATTTTCACATTTAAAAATTCATTTTTCTAAAATTTAATATTTAAAAATTTATTCTTTTCATACATATAATAATGTTATCTTTAATTTAAAGATTTTTAAAAATTATTTTTAATTTTAGATTAAAAATTATATTGTTTAATTATATTTAGATAAATTTTATTGAAATTTTAAATATTATATTCACATATTTGAAAGACAAAATGAAAGAAAAAGAGGGAAATTTGAGAGGGAAAAGAAAAAATTATATTTTCACATACTTGTCAAACTTTTATAAAAATATGATATATATGTGATTAAATAAGACAAAAAGCGACAAATAAGATGAATTGATATATTTGACTTTTAAGACATGGTTAAATTTCTCACTTTTTTAAAAAACTGTCAAATAAAAAAATTGTGAAGTGACAAATATGTAAAAAATTCTTGTAGTGTACCAATTAATTAATTATATTAGTTTTGTATAGTTTAGTTTCATCTAATTAAGGTGATTTAAGTGCACGAAAATAAATTAAATTAGACAAATTGAATACAGTAATTAATTGAATGTTTATGTTACTAAATTAAAATCATTAAGTTCATCATAGACAAATTTAAACTAAGATCATGATGTACTTAATTAGTTAAACAAATTTAATTAAGTTAATCCTTTTATCTTCTAGAAATACAATAATGTCTGTTATATGAAACAATTAGATCTAGATTAACAGATTGTACAACAATAAAAATTACAAGTATTATTGCATGATTAAAGAACTAAGAATAGCATTCAAAACTTGAAATTAAACAAAAAATTAAATATTTTATTTTTTAGGTTATTAATCTAATTGAAAGCCACTTTTATTTCTCTTTTTCTTTCTCTAAATCATGGTACCTCAGTTCAGTATGAATTTGTTTGGTTTCTATAAGGAGCTTTTTCTCGCATTAAGCTCAAATATTTTTAATGTACAACTTGCTCGCACACACGAAATTTGTTTCAAACTGTAAATGTGAATATGGATCATTAATTATCTACTAATTAGAGAAGTAGTAAGGTGATCTCATTTGCTTCGAATGTATTACTTGCTTGGGTTTTCAAAAAGCGAAATCCAAAAAGCGAAATCCATTTGCTAATGCTACCCATACAGTTGCATTTTTTTTTTTGTTGCTATGTTACAATGATTCATATTATATTGTTCTTATTCAAGAAAATGTCCTATAATATCAGTTCCAATTTAATAAACTGCATTAATTTGATGTAGGTTTTTGAAGACGAAGCATCTTATAGACGTAGTTTTGGATTCCACTTTTGCTGAAAAAGGTTAGCTCTAACCTTTCCTTGCTTACCATGGCTTGCATTGGCATTTCTAAAACTATGAATGTTAATATATTTTCATATTAAATTGATGTCTTTCCCTACTACATTTGTATATTTCTACTATGAATTGTTTATCGGGTCATGGTGATTAATGGCTAATATCCAATTTTAATGCAACTTTAGAATGTTGAACTTTTTATCCTATGCCAATATCCAGTTAAGTAGCATGCCTTAGATGTATGTTATTTTCTATTTACTTACCTGAATTTGCATGCACTTCTTACTTTGGGAATGTTGAATTTTCTACCTTGAATTAAATTGGATTAATATCATTGAATATTGGCTTAGAAATGAACTGGTTGTTACAAAGCCAATGCATGACTTTGTTGTAAGGTGAACTGAACAATTGTTTATTGTCCAATTTACTAGCTATTTTAAGAATTTGAGGGAAATTGTTGAATTAAGTTTTAATATTATATTCTTGAAGAAATATATATCCTACTTTAAAATTGTCCAAACCAATTTACAAAATTTCATTCAAACATTCAAAGTTTCTAGGTTGGAAACCTCGACATATATTCCAATTGCGAACTTAGATAGGCTCTATACTAGTCTGCACTGAGGGTGGACAATGCCATGTACTTTCAAGCTAATTAATAGATAATCTATTAAATATTTTAAAGCTAAATCCTGTTACGAAATATTATGTAGCTAACTATCCAAATATAATTTTTTTTTAAGTGTCAAGGTATATAGGTTGAAAACTTTGACGTATATTCCAATGGTGAACCTGAATAGGCACTATGCTGGTTTATAATAAGGTGGACAATGCCACGTACCTTGAAGCTAATTGTTAGATAATATTTTATAAAAAATCAAAACTAAATCCTTTTATTAAATATGTTTACGCTAACTAGTCCAAACATAATTTTTTTTAAGATTGTATGTAGGTTGGAAACTGACCATGTAGATTCCAATGGTGAATCCCAATATGATGTAGAAATACACTTTTTAATGTATTTTTTTCCCCGTTTTGGCTTCTTTCTTATTCGAAGCAGTTTTTACATCATTGTGAAAAAGGTAGCCGCTCGTAATCTCCACATCCGACGTTAGCATCGTAGTCTCCATCCCCAAGATCTAACACTAGCAAATTACAAATCACCCAAAACCAACAAATCGCAATCTCCCAAAGCAAAACCAATAAGTCTCAAACAAGCAGTCACAACACTTCAAAAACCTAAAGAGATCAATGCCCAACACCGTTACTAAATAGTCACTGGCACAGATTAACACTGATTCCTAGAATTTTCCTTTTATGGAAATACACAACTAAGATGAAATAAATAATTGGTTTGGGGTCTTAATCCCTATGGCACGATCCAACAACAAGTCTTCCACCTTTAGAAACCCAGACACCAAAGATTAATTAAGAATAGTATTTTATGAGAGAAGTGACAAAAAAGATGATTGGGTTTTGAAATTATGAGATTTTGAGTTGAGTGGAGAAAAAGAGGTGATGAAAGAATACTGACGACAATATTCTAGAGTGAATGACGAAATTTTGAGATCCATTGGTGAATTATCTAGAGTTATCAGTGGATTTTCTAGATCAAGTGGCATATTAATTGGAGCAGCCAATAGATTTTCTAATTATAGCGATGGATTAATTGGATTATGCTGTAGACTATTTTCAATTTCTTTGTAATTGCGTAAGTTCTTTTGCATGAAGATAATCAAGAAATAAGATTAATGATGCTTGGAAGAAACTAATCGCAAATTGGAAGAAAGACAAAGGTGAATGCTTGAAGACAAAAGAATGGTGGTGGTGGGTGGAGAAGAAAGGATATTCGATTCCCAATATTTGTTATATTTTTTACTTTTATTAAATATATGTAAATTAGAATTTTGCTTATGGTTTGAACGCCTAATGATGTAACCAATGACAGCAATCAAGGATGTATCCTAACTTAAAGGTACCTCAAAACTTTAAAAGAAAATAAAAAATATGGGGGAAATAGTGGAAAAACAGTCAAACCAGGCAAAAGAGGCAGGGACAGGGGAAAGAGTGGAAAAACAGTCAAAACAGGTCAGGGTGGCAGGGACAGGGACCAAGGCCATCTGGACAGGCTCCCTCTTATTTAAAGAGTCTCACTCTTGTCTTAACAGGCTCATGCTTGTCTTAACAGGAGTGGCACCTGTCCAGAGTGAAATTAGGGTTTTGTATAGAGAATAGTGACACATCCGAAAAAGGATTGTCTCCCAAGTATAGGAGTGTCGAAGTAATAATCCTGGTGAGACCGAGGTCGATCCACGAGGAAGGAGATTTTAGCGTTACAAATTATAAGATAAGCAAATATGATATGAATAATTCAAAGAAATGACAAGATAATATTAATAAATATGTAAGATGGTAGGTGGTATTACCGACCATTTAAATATAAAACAAAAAGCAAGAGGGGGTAAAACCATCCATGGAAATAGGTGGTATAACCAACCATAGTAAATTAAAGAACAATTTCATAAGGTGGTAGAACCTACCATAGTAAATAAAATAAAAAGTTCATAAACAATAGAATAATTAAAATACAAGAGGAATTAACACAATAACAATGAAGGCTAAGGTTAGGGGATCCGCCCTTGATATTTCAAATAAGGATAATTAACCCATTTTAGTTATATGAATTATATTTGTTTCATTACCAATATTTATACCACTTCTTGTAAATGGGTTCAAGCATCCAATGTGCCAATCATCATATGTCTACAACAAATCAAGGTTCCTAACTAGATTCGTGTCGGTAAGGAAGAACCATACATCATCTAGAAAGGATCCAAGCATTTGATGTGCCAAGGATTGTCGACAATGGATCAAGACCTCCACTTTACGAGTGGTGTCAAGATTGATTAAGAAATTAAATATAAATCATATTGAATAAACATTATAAGATTAAGATTATTAAGCACATATTAAGGGTTAGAGAATCCTTATTCTCATATCAAGGGTTTCACCCTTTCACCTTAGCAAAAGAGAAATTAGAAGAACATTATAATAGAAAGAAAATAAAATGCAAGAAAAAGGAAATTCATTAATAACATAAACACACAAAACACAATACAAGATCCTAGCCAAAGCCAAAATGTTCCAGCCAAGGCCAAGATGCCCTAATGGGTCACAAGGCACCTCTATTTATAGATACATCCAGGGGCAAACTTGTCAAATTACAAGGGCATAATTGTCAAATATTAGTTGTAAATATCTTTGACAATTGGGATCATTAGGCACCGACTTTGACCATCAATTTTGACATTGAAATGTTGAGAATTTTAATCACATGTCTTCATGAAAGTTGTAGATATTTCTCTCAGCTTTCTAGAACATATTGATTTGCACAATTTGGATACGTATTTTGAGAGATACGGTTCAAATACTGAGGCCTGGTCAGATTGGGCCGAGACTGTAGATGGGTTCACTTCAAGCCCGATTTTGGTCTACTAAGAGCCCGAATTTGATGATTCTTGTGAAATGTAATCTTGTAGACAATTGAATCAGCTTTCCAAAACATTAAAAATTGCACCATTCTGATCTATAAATAGAGAGTTATGACCATTTTACCGAACCTATAACAAAACCAAAATTAAGAGAAATTAATCCTAAAGATGCAAATGCTACAAATATGCTTAAGTTGAGGAATTTAATGACATTATTAATGCAATATGATGAACTAAACTCTTATTAAATATGCATATTTAAGTGTTCATCAAATAGGCACCATGCTTGTGTTGATAGGCTCACACTTGTCTTGACAGGTGCCATGCCCATTTTGACAGGAGTATTGCATGTTTAGCAATCCCTTACTATTCAAGAACCTTAATTCAGATAGGCAGACACCTTATACAAAGAGGAGTAGACATAGCTCCTAAGGCAATGGTTTTAGGATAGAAAAACACCAAAATTTAGAGGAAACGATTCTAATAGCTTCTTAGGAAACTTGGTTGGGGACTTTTGGGAGAAAATGCTGCTTTCAAACTATTCTAAGACTTTTTGACATAAATTTTGGGGCTTAACCAACAATACTTTTTTTTGCCAAGTGTTTTTAGAGGACTTCTAGGCGACTACAAGGAAGGGTTATCTCTAGTGAAAATCTAGAATTTGGTAATTTTTTTTAGGTAGTCTCTACAAGGTTATCTACTCCATTATTTTTGTTTCAATTAAACCCTTGAGGAGAGACGTATGCTTACTTAATAGGCACACATCTCAAAGACAGGTTGGTAGCCTAATCAATAGGCAAACCAACCCTCCGAAAGAGAAGGGTTCTAAGGGATATATCCCATGCTATGGATATCATCTAGGGATATATCCCATGCTATGGATATCATCCCTTAGTATCTATTTTTGTCTTCATTCTCTTCTGTTTACTTTATTATGCATGTTTATTATTACTTTATGCCTTATCACCCTTCTTTTCTTGTTCTTATTTTAATTTATTCATGCTTATCCCTTCTTTAGGCTTTCTTCTTAAGCGTAATAAGGGGATTTTACTTAACTGATAAGTAATTGTTCCCTCCTTTTAGGCTAGAAACATGGATATCACTTAATCAATAGGTAAGAATCCAAAAAGTGTCATTTTCATGTTATATTATTTTATGATATGTTATTTAAATACATGTTCTTTTCTTTATGCAATTATTATGCTTCTATATATCTTCTCTTCTCTTCTTATTTTCTTTATCTATCAAGTGAGTGGTATTCAAGCCCATGAGTGTTTGTTCCCTTAGGAATATAGGTGTGTGCTAAAGGTGTTAATTTTTGACACAACACACTATCCTTACACAATAAATTTATCGGATTTGTGTTGAGGATATTCAATGTGCCACCCCATTTAATAACACGAATACTTAAACATATTTTATCAATCATTGACCTACAAACCCATTAAATTATATGAATTGTTATCAACTTACAACATATGTATTATAAAACTTAAAATTTATATGATGAAGTAAATTAATCTATATAATAGTAAATCATGGTGGTTTTATTTTATTTTATTATACTTACAATTGTTTATATTCTAAGAATAATTTTAATTGATATAAATATATCGATATGATATATTATACATAAATAGGCTAAATAATTAAGTAAATTATGTGTAAATTATGTGAATTAAATATGACATAATTACAACACGTGGGTGATGTGTTTAATAATCGTGTCATATCTGTGTTTTATATGTCGAAATGAATAATTAAATGGGTCTACATACATGATACGAATTGACACTCCTAGTGTATACCTTCTCTAGAGGCATATTCCTATAATCGTAAAGGCAAAACCACTCTATAATTCCCTTTATTTTGTCTTTATATAATCTACATTATGTTTACTATCCTTGTAATTTTTCGGCTATTTCTTGCTTCACTCTATATTATTTTGTTCTTATTTGCGCTTTCTTATTTCTATCTCTTACTTGCATTATTTTTGGTTATTTTTGTTGACCCAGGTATGGCAACCCAAGAGGGGGGGTGAATTGGGCTTTTATTTATCAAAACGGATTTGTAAAACTTTTATTTGAAGATCAAAATTATTTAACTCTTTCTTTGAGAATAAAGGTGAAGAAGATGAAAATAAAATGCAATCAAGAGAATAGCAATAAAGAACAATCACAAGTGCAAGTAAATGTAAAGAGGATAGGGATAGAGAGAGTGCAAACTCAATTTACGTGGTTCGGCAAACCTTGCCTACGTCCACGGGCTCCTAGCTCCACGAGCTAGGCTTTCCACTAAGTTGTAGAAATCTTTACAACTTGCTTGATGAACAACCTCACCAAGACTTTTTCTTCCAACCCTTGATAACACCACACCAAGAGTTCTTCTTGATGAACAACCTCACCAAGGCAACTTCCTTCAACTCTTGATAACACCACACCAAGAGTTCTTCTTGATGAACAACCTCACCAAGGCAACTTCCTTCAACTCTTGATAACACCACACCAAGAGTTCTTCTTGATGAACAAACTCACCAAGGAAAGAGTTCTCTCAAGGATAACTTTTATCCTTTACAAGAAGATCTCACTCTCACCACAATACAAGAACAAAGTAAATTTTTACAACAAAAGTACAACTCTCTTCAAAGAGTAGATAAAGAATATAAAAGCTCTCTAGACTTGATATTTCTTTTGTTTTTTTTTTTTTGCTTGATAAAATGTTTCTCTTGCACTTGTTGAATGCATGGGAGAATGGCTCCTTTTATAGGCAAATGAGATGAACTTAATCAAGTGAAGACACCATCTCCAAATTTTCTGCCCACCATAAAAACCGTAATCTTGTCTGCCATTTTTGTCAATGTTCCGTTTGAAATTTGAAAATCTGTAAAACATAAAAGATCTGCACATTTGAATAAGCTTTCCAACGCATCAAGAACCAAGTCATTGGATATCTGTAGCTCAAGATATGGCCAAAACACCATTCGGTGCTCAAGTGACTTGATTTTTCTTCCATGTGTCTGTCCACTGACTTGAATGATAATTCTGTCAGCCTTCCATTTGAAATTTGAATTTCTTCAAAACATAAAAGATCTTCATATTTGAATAATCTTTCAAAAACATTAAGAATCAAAGCAATTGGATATCTCTATCTTAAGATATGGCCAAAACACCATTCGGTGCTCATGTGAGTTGATTTTTCTTCTCTGTGTCAGTCCACCGAATTGCATGTCAATTATGTCAGTCTTCCATTTGAAATTTGAATTTCTTCAAAACATATGAAATGTGCCCCATTAAGTCATCTTTCCAATGCCATAAGAATCAAGTCATTTTGATTTTTCTAGCTCAAGATATGTCCAAAAGAGTATTCGGTGCTCATGTCAGCTGCTTCCATTTGTCTTTCAACTTGCATGATGATTTGGACGATCCTTGCACTTGAAATTTGAATTTCATTAAAACATATGAAATGTTATAAATTGAGTAAGCTTTCCAAAGGCTCAAGAATCACGTCATTTGGATATTGTAGAATATATGACCAATTGATTGAACATTGCTCATGTGTCACATTCCTTGAGTCAAACCTTGTTCTTAAACTTTGGTGCCTTTAACATGTAGTCTTCTCCTTAGCTTCAACACTTCATTTTAATAAGCCTCTTCTTGATTTTAAAATTATTTCAATGATCTTACTCTTGCACATAAATAAACATGTTAGTAAATCTCAATTAATCAATGTGTATTGTTATCATCAAAATTATCATGTAGCCTTAGGGCTAACAATCTCCCCCTTTTTGATGATGACAAACCATTGATTGCTTTAAAATATAATCTAAAATCAAGAATGAAAATAAAATCAACAATAAGCAAAAAGAATGGCACTTGTTATGAATATAAGCAATCCAACTATTTCTCCCCCTTTTGTTATCATCAAAAAAAAATGTAATCAAATTAACTACTCCCCCTAAATATATTCTCCCCCTGAACATATGCTATCATATTAAAGCAAAATTAAGACATATCCAACATGCCTAATTCTCTTCTAATTATGCTAAATCTATCTTGACTAAGGGGTTTAGTAAATATATCGCTAATTGTTTCTCGGTGGAACAAATTCTAAAGAAATATTACCTTTTTGCACATGATCTCTAATAAATGATGTCTAATCTCTATATGCTTAGTCCTAGAGTGTTGTAGGGATTTTTTGAAATGTTGATGGCACTTGTATTGTCACATTTGATGGGAATATGATCAAATACCACACCATAATCTTTTAAAATTGTTTCATCCAAAGAGATTGTGCACAACAACTTCCTACTGCAATATACTCGGCTTCCGCGGTTGATAAGGCAACAGAATTTTGTTTTCTACTAAACCATGAGACTAATGCATGTCCTAGAAAATGGCAAGAGCCACTAGTGCTCTTTCTATCAAGAAGACTTCCAGCAAAGTCAGCATCGGAATAACTAATTAGATCAAAATTATCACACTTAGGATACCAAAGACCTAGATTTATGGTTCCAAGAAGATATCTAAATATCCTTTTACAGCCTTAAGTGAGATTCCTTTGGACAAGATTGAAATCTAGCACACATACACACACTAAACAGAATATCGGGTCTACTAGCAGTTAAATACAAAAGAGAGCCAATCATACCTCGATATTTTGTTACCTCAGCATCTTTTCCTTTCTCATCTTTGTCAAGCTTGGTTAATGTACCCATAGGTGTGTTATATGTCCTTGAATTATCCATGCCAAACTTCTTGAGAAGATCTCTTGTGTATTTAGCTTGATTTATGAAGATCCCATCCATTGATTGCTCAATTCCTTTGGTAATTCTTGGGAAGAATCATTTACTTCCTCAAGCTTTTCTTGTTGAAGTTGTAATTCATCTTGACTCTTTTCATCAAGCCTTGATTCCTTGATTTGCCTTTTTACCTCAACAATATCATCATCTAAATTCTTTGAAGAAATAACATTAGTTTCATCAAATTCAACATGCATAGATTCTTCAATAGTAAGAGTCTTTTTGTTTAAAACTCTATATGCTTTACTATGGTTGGAGTAGCCAACAAAAATTCCAACATCGGCTTTTGCATCAAATTTTCCAAGGTTATCCTTGGTGTTTAAAATAAAACATTAACATCCAAAAACTTTAAAAAATCCAATGTTGGGTTTTCTTCCTTTCCAAAGTTCATAAGGAGTTTTCTTTATTAAGCTCTAAATGGACCTATTGATATAAAGCTGCTGTATTACGGCTTCGGCCAAATATGTTTGGCAACTTATTTTCAAGCACATGGTCCTACCATTTCTTGATAGTCCTATTTTTTCCTCTCGAACAACACCATTTTGTGTTGTGGAGTTCTAGTGCGGAAATTTATGTTGCAAACCATTTTCACCACAAAGTTTTTCAACGCGACATTGTCCTACTTCACCACCTGATCACTTCTACTTGATACAATCGAATGCCCTTTTTTGATTTTGGACTCTTTTTGTAAATTTTGAAAAAGCTTGTATGGCCTCATTGTTTAGTTTTCAAGAATACCCCAGTGCATCTTGAATATCAATCCACATAACAAAAACTAATACTTTCCACAAGACTTTTTAGTCTGTGTCCAAATACTCCAAATGAAAGTAATTTTATGAGGTTTATTGTTGAATGAAGTTTCTTTTGTTAAAAGAGTTCTCACTTGTTTTCCAAATTGACAAGCATCACAAATCTTATCCTTTTCAAATTTTATTTTTGGAAGACCATCACCTAAATCATTTTTAGAAATTTTTGAAATTGTGTCCATGCTAGCATGACCTAACCTTCTATGCCATAACCAAGCATCATCATTAACAATGAAACAATTTTCTACATGATCATTAACATCAATATCAATTGTATAAATATTGCCACATCTATTACCAACAAATAATGTCTTATTGTTACTAACATCCTTAATCACACATCTATTAGGCTCAAAAGCAACAAAATATCCCTTATCACCTAATTGACTAATGCTAATCAAATCATGTTTCAAACCATGAACAAGCAAAACATCTTTAATAATAGGTGAAGAAGGGTTACCAATATCACCATGTACGATTACCCTTCCTTTGGCATTATCACCGAAGGTCACATATCCTCCTTTCTTCATGATTAATCTTGCAAATTTGGAGGCATCTCCGGTCATATGCCTTGAGCATCCACTATCTAAGTACCACTTGTGTTTGCCACTCCTTTGTCTCTATACTCAACATTCAAGGAGTAACTTTTTGGTACCCAAAAGTTCTTGGGTCCTTGGGGGTTAGTTATGGTCCTTTTTGGAATCCATATTTGTTTCAAATTAGGATTTCTCTTAATGTAACAAGAATGCATTTGTGTCCTTTTCTTCCACAATAATTACATGAATGATTAGGATTATTCCTAGAAGATGCATGAACAAAATAGTTTTTAAAATAGTTTTGAGTTTTATAAGTTTTATATCCTAACCCTCTTTTATCAAAAACACACCTTTGGTTTGTAACATAGAATTCAAATTTTTTGTGCTTTTTGTAAAACTATCAACAATATTTCTTAAGTCATTATTTTCCTTTTCAAAATAACATTTTCTTTCT
>SNVD02009950.1:0-41486 GCA_013180625.2 Boswellia sacra
TGTCTGGTGTTGATGTAAAAAGACAATTAGAAAATGTTCTAACCGAATATAAGATGGAAGACCTTCAGAGAAGAGTGAATCATTCTGAAATGACAAATCAAGCAAACATTTGGAAGAAGAAAAGCATTTTCTTTGAACTACCATATTGGGAGCATAACTTGATAAGACATAATCTTGACGTCATGCACATTGAGAAGAATGTATGTGATAATATACTCTGGACATTGTTAGAGGATTCGAGGAAATCAAAAGATTCATTGAAGGCTCGACTTGATTTGGCGGATATGAAAATTATGAGAGCACTGCATCCTCAACAACGCGGTGCTAACAAATTGTATTTACCTCCTGCATGCTTCTCAATGAACAAAGATAATAAAGATGTCTTTCTGAGTGTGTTGAAGAAAGTGAAGTTACCAGATGGTTATGCATCAAATATTCGACGACGTGTTCACATGAAAGAGCGGAGCATTTCAGGTTTGAAAAGTCATGATAATCATATTTTGATACAACAATTGCTTCCTCTTGCTGCTCGAAGGGCTTTGCCAAAAAATGTTGTTGTTACTTTGATTGAGTTAGCAAACTTTTTCAAGCAACTGTGCTCCAAAGTGAATACTGTAGATGACTTAAACTCTATTCAACATCGAGTTGTGCTTACACTCTGCAATCTTGAGAAAATTTTTCCACCTTCATTCTTTGACATAATGGAGCATTTGCCCATTCATCTTGCTCAAGAGGCATCTTTAGCGGGACCGGTACAAATTCGATGGATGTATCCTATTGAAAGGTATTTTTAAATCACATGTTACCTAATGTTCTTTTAACTTCCATTCTTATCAACGAATATATATTTAGAAATCTTTCAGATTCTATAGGTATTTACTAACTTTGAAGAGATATGTGCGCAATCGTGCACACCCGGAGGCTTCTATTGCTAAGGGATATCTACTGGAGGAGTGCATAAATTTTTGTTCAAGATATCTTGATGAGGTCGAAACTAAAATTAATCGAGGACCCCGAAATAAGGATGGTACCTCAAGTGAAGGAGAGCATTTTGAACTTGATCATGTATCTTGGGTTCAAGCACATAGATATGTGCTAGTTAATACACCTTGTATTGATCCCTTTCGAGAGTAAGATATGCATCATCATTTCTTTTTCTAAGCAACTTAGTGAAGTTGACTTGCATAGTTAGTAATGTCTTTTGATGTCTTCTGACACAGGAAGCATCTAAATGAACTTCAACGACAAATGCCCCGTTCTACTATTCATGAAATCCATAAAGAGCATAACAAAACCTTCCATGAATGGTTTCGAAGTCATGTAAGTGTTAGCTATCTATTGAAGTGCTACCATTATACTGACTTTCGATTCTAACTATGTGTTCGTATAGGTTCACTCCTTATAAGAGACCTCAAATGTATCACTGTCCAAGGAAATCATCAATTTAGCTAATGGGCCTAAATCGGGCGCACATCGCTATAAATCTTATGTTGTTAACGGCTTCAAATTTCGAACCAAAGACACGGATAAGCACAAGACAACTCAGCAATGTGGTGTTATTTTGAAGGCTGATACCATGAGCTATGCTAGTGCACGAGATAAAAATCCTCTTTCAAGCAGTGTTACATTTCTAGGAGTGTTAACAGATATAATTCAAATTCGTCATGTCAATGACATGACTTTTATGTTGTTCAAGTGTGATTGGGTTGATAATCGGATTGGAAAGAAGTGTGATGAATTTGACTTCACGATGGTTAATTTTAATCATCTATTATATAAAGATAATCATGTGAATGATGAACCTTTCATTTTAGCAGAACAAGCTGAGCAAGTTTGTTATATTCAAGATCCAATGGATGAAGATTGGCATGTTGTGCTTAAAATGACAATGAGAGATACATATGATTTCAATTCCAAAAGTTCATCTACCGCAAACATTGTGCCACAAGTTGAGCTATATACACAACAAGAATTTGATGAAAGAGGTTATTTTCGTGAGGAAGATGTTCAATGGGTTCGGCAAGGAGTTGAAGGCACAACAATTATCATCAACACAGAAGACAACGATGATGAGATGGACGATATTGATTGACTACTCTTTTGGGCATGCTCTTTTTTTCTGTCATTTTGTATCTTATTATGGTTTTGCTGGGCATTTGTCATATATCCTCCCTCGAATGGGTGTAACAATAATTTTCTTTGAATGAAGTAAATATTTTGTTCTTTTTTGTTTTTCTTAAACGGATTGTGATTTTTTTTATATGCATATGTTTCATATTGTGATATATACAAAATGATGTTAACATGGTTATCTATTTTTGTTTTTTTTGTAGGTAACTATGCCACCAAAGAGACATCGAGACATTTCAATGGAGAGTATAATACAACAGGAAGCAGAATCTCGACGACAATCGACATCTTCCCAAACTCAGACAAATAATGGAGAGCAAGGTATCTACATAAATAACATTTCTTTACTAATTAATATGTAAAGTTGTTTTCTCATTTGTTTCTTTGTTTTTCAGATGATGGTGGTACGTCAAAGGTTGTAAAAGGTCGTGGATCAGCTCGCACTATTCGGGAGTGGGGAATAGGGCAAAGGTTGCATGTAGAGTTTAACTCTCAGTGGCAACCAATAAATGCAAACAAAGATAAATTTACCTCCCAACTTGGAATCATAGCAAAGAATGGCAACATGGCTCCACTGACTTGTCCGCGATGGCAAAACATGCCACAACATCTTTTAGATGACATTTGGAAAGAAGTAAAGGTGAGTAATTTATATGAAATTCTTGGGTTATAACATATTTTTTGGTATCTATATTAATCTATTATGATTTGTGGTTGTAGGATAATACAGATGTTCCTGACGAGTATAAAGTTCATTGTCTAAAAGCAGTTAGGAATCTTTGGAGGGATTGGAAAGCTCGTGTCAAGAGAGAGTATTACAAGAAATTTGATACAGATGAGGATCGGTTAGCTTTCACTCCTCCTAGAGTTAACCCGGACCAGTGGCCTATTCTTGTAGCTTATTGGGGGACGGGAGAAGCCAAAGTATATGTCTAACTCAACACATGATATATATACCCAAATAGTTATTTGTAAGTAGTTATAAATTCTGTAATACTTATACTTTTGAAATTGTTTGTATTATAGGAAGTTGCAGAGAAGAATAAGATAAACCGTGCACAACAAGTTGCACTTCATCGCACAGGTCGTACGTCGTTTGCCCAGAAGCGGGAAGAGGTAAGTTTTGCATAACTATGAATACGTCTTTATCTACATGCTATTTTTTATTAGTTATGAAAATGCTACTTCTATTGAGATATGAAGGAAGTAGTTGTCTTTCTATTATGTTACCATATATTGCTTAGAAATGGGATGTTTTTATTTTTTATGATGTTTTTGATAAGTAACTTCATTTTGTAAGTACTTGTACATCGTGATACAGCTTTATATTTGTGTTTTTTTTTTTTTGGTTAGATGATAAGAAAGGGCGAACAAACTGATCGTATTAGTGTCTTCATCAAAACTAGAACAAAAAGTAATGGAGAAATAGGTGATAGTGAAAGTGCAGAAATAATAGTAAGTTCTACATTTCTTTGAACATATATTCATCTAGTATGTACGAATTTACTTTGCTTATTGTTTTATCTTCTTTAACTTGTTGTTTGTTTTCATAATTTTGTAGAGTCAATTTAATGAGGGTTTGTCTCAATTTACACAAGAGCAACAAACTCAAGAAGTGAGAGAAGAGGTATTTGGAAACGTAATGGGACCTGATCATCGTGGCTATGCTCGGACATACGGTTATGGTCCATCTCCCATTGACATTCACGGATGCAGCAGCTCATCTGATAATCAATTGAGGGAGCAGTTTAGTGCCTTACAGCAAGCACACAACAATTTGAATACTGCTCACAACAACTTGCAGGAAGAATACAACAACTTGAAGATGACGCATGCTGAAGTCCTTTCCTTTCTACAGGAGACGTTTCCAGAATTTGCACAGCGGCATGCAAACAGATCGGTATTCACATATTTCCATAAAAGTTGAAAGTTTTGAATGATTCATATTTTAACTTGCGTTTGGTATTCTTTTTTCTGAATAGGTTCCAGATGCTTCAAGTGGACATCAAAGTCGTTTTCACCTTGATAGTCATGGAACAAATAATATCACACGTGACCCATCAGATGAGGAACATGAGTACGTATAAACAATCATATTTGTTCAAAATTAAATAATCTTATTAAATGAATATTATCTAAGTTACAAATTTATTCTTGCAGGTAAGTTCAAGTTTTTTGGTTTGCACTTATGTGGAGGTTGATGGACTCTTAGTTTTGTGGTTTGCACTTATGTGGAGTTTGATGAACTCTTAGAGATGTTTAACCATTTGCTTATTATTAGATGTGTTAAACTATGTAAATTATGATACAGTTACATTTGATTTGTTTATTACAATATGTTTAAAACCACTTATATGAGATGCTTTTATATTCTGAATTACCTTTATATTAATATTGAATGCACATAATTATTGAAATGTTATGGAATACTATTTTTTGAGGCAGCTGAACTGAATTTGTGAAAAGCAGGTGTGGATTAAATAAAAACACATTGTTGTCGTAAATAAAAAGGCTTTTTACGGCGGTTCCATGACCGTCGCAAATAAAAATCGAACATATGCGGCGGTTTAAATGGTCGACGTAAAAAATTTTTATACGGCGGTTCTATGTTCGACGAAAAAAACTTTTTTACGGCGGTCAAGCTGTTCGACGTAAAAACTTTTTATGCGGCGGTTCTAATCTTCGACGAAAAAAAACTTTTTACGGCGGTTGTAATGTTCGACGCAAGAAAGTTATATACGGCGGTTTAAAACCGCCGTAAAAGGGTGTGACAAATGCAAACCCAATTTCGTTGTGTTTTTTTACGTCGAACATGGAAACCGCCGTAAAAACCTTTATACGGCGGACAAAAACCGTCGTAAATCCTTTTACTGCGGTTGATTTTACGGCAGACGGAAACCGCCGTATAACCGCCGTAAAAGGTTATTTACGGCGGTTTTTGTCCGTCGTAAATAGTATATTTTGTTGTAGTGACAATTTCAGCTACTTGATTTATGAGATGAATAGTCATTAATTAATGTCTAGATTGAAGTTAAAAAATCTCATCCCATATATATATATAGTACACTTACTCGATGCGTACTTAGTGAATTTGCCCAACAGGAGCTATTTTTTTATTTTTTTATTTTGGTAAAATTTATGTTTTATATGTATAAAGAAATTTTTTTGGAGAGACATTAAAGCCAATAGGATAAGTGTTGGCGGAGAAGAGAGATTCTTAATTTGGTTATTTATGATTTGCTTGATTATGACATTTGATTGTCATATTTCTTGTTTTCATAGTAAGAATATTTTATCACTAATCTGTATGATGTATTGATATTCAGAAAATTATACACATATGATATGAAATTACACACCTCTCTTCTCTTGTGTTTTCTTGTTGATTGTTTTCTTCAATAAGAAATATTATTGGTAAAAGTAAAAGACATACTAATGATATGATGAATATATATTTCATAGAGATGTAAAGTGAGAAGTAAAATAATAATTTAAGAAGTAATTATTTATGACAAATGCTATATATATATATATATATATACACACTAAAAGGGACAATATCAAAACTACCCTCAAGTTTGGGCCAAATCTTAACCAGAGGACTACTATGTCATTTCAATCAATCACACTCCTGAAGCTATCTTCAAATCATAGGAAATTATTATCCAACATGTTTGAGAAAACTCTAGAGGACCCCCAGCTTTTGAAAAATGTGCATGAAACACCCAACTCTTAATTATTTTCTGTTAAAATAAATTGATAATGTTGTAGTGCCCTTATCTCTTAAGTGTCTTTATCTCTTAAGTTAAATGTAATACTTTCTCTTTTATCTTTTAAAATTTTAGAAACTTGATAAGTGTTAAGATTCGAACTTGTACCTATAAGTTATAAAACATAAGTTGTACTACCAAGTCAAAGAGATAATTTGATTTTTAATGAACAAAAAATTTAATTTATTTAATCTATTTGAATGAAATGACTTGATTTCTTTATAATTTCTTTCTTTTTTTTTAGAAAATCAAATAGAAAATAGAAACCTAATCAAAATAAAAAAAATCTATTTGATATAGATTTTATTTTTTTAATTTTAATATAGATTTTATATTTTGGTTAGGATTGTGTCATTAGGATTTGCGTGTGGTTGCAATTTAGGTTTAATTGGAATTGAGTTTAATTGTCGTGGATTTTGAATTTCTTTGGTGAATGAGCCATTATTTCATTAACTAATATAACAAAAACAAAAATTAATCAAAGCAACAGAGAAGAGATATTGCCATTTGAGTCCTCCATAGTGCTCTCACCCACATCAGCGCCATCGCCATTACCACCACACCCTTGTCCTCATCCACCACTAACAACGTCGCCATCCAACCCACCATAGAGTTCTCGCCCACATCAACACCATCGCCATCATCACCACAACCCTGTCCCTATCCATCACTGTCGTCGCTACTCAGCAGGTCCACCACCACCAACGCACCCATGTCTTTATCCATCCCTGGTGCCACTGTTATCACCACATCCACCGCCAACATATTCTCACCCACATCAACCCCATCTCCAAACAACCCATATTTGCGTGCACACCACCTAAACAACCATCACTGTGCAACATTTTTTTTTTGGCAACCGAGGTGTCCGAGCCAGCTTACGCACACCACAACTAATCCTCGGGGGAGACTAGCGCGACCACAACCCATTGTCACGATCTCCCGCTTACCTCATGGGAAAAAGCCATTGTGAAGAGTCAAACCCAGGATTTCACCGTTGGCCTTACCAACTCCCTCCTGGGCCGCCCTTACCACTTGAACCAACCCATTATGGGTATCACTGTGCAACATAATAAAGCTTAATATCGAGCCAATAACACCAAACATTCCTACGTGCTGTATCCCTTCATCTTCAATCCAAATGAACCCAATTTTAGATTGATTTCATGAACAACCCATATAGAGTTGGTGTTAAGCTTAAATTTGTGGTTAAGAACTATTGATTGGTACAAGAAAATTTTGAGTTTTGGAGGTTTCAAGGATTTGAGTTGGGGAAGTTTTTAAGATTTTTTTTTTTTTTCATGATTGGTAATGAGCAGAGAGACAGAAGTAAAATTGTGGAAGTGTAGTGATTTCTTTGTCGGCTTGGAGTTGGTGTGCTGTCGGTCTACCAGTCGCGACTGGTCTTACGAAGCCAAGTCACAGCGGCCATGAACTGACCTTGCAAAGTCACAATTTTGCTTTGTAAGGCTGATCACGGTTGACTGTAAATTGACTTCCTCCAATGGCGGCCAGCGATTAATAGTGAGGAATTGAATGTTGAGGTTTGACAATGGAGGGATTAGCGGTGGGAGGCTTAAATGAACGTGAGAGTGGTTTTCCAATTTTTAAATTTTTTATTTTATTTTATTATTTATTTTATTAGGAGCTAAGGTTAAAATAAAATAAATCTCTAACATGGGCAATATTGTCTTTTTAAACTTCTGTTATGGTTTGAATTAATGGATCTGTTAGTTATTGTAAAATTGACAACTTCAATAGTATAATTGATTAAAATACATAATTGTTCTCCGGTTGCGATTAGGCCAAAATTCGAGAGTAATTTTTGATATTGTCCGTATACTAAAATACTATTATAAATACCAAATGGTATTTATGAACTATTAGGGATTGCCAGCTGTCAAATTAATTAAACTCCAAGAATATCAATTAAGCTCATTTAAAATTTGATCATACAAACAAATTTCCAATAAATTATTAATGCATCATGTATAATTTTCAAATATTAGTATACAATATTACTCTCGCCTACCCTCCTAGCTTTTAATGCTCCGCCAATGCATTTCTTTCACCTAGTTTATTTCTTTTTTATTTTTTCTACAACTACTTTACTAGACTCAAATATTAATATCAAGTCTTTACTACTTGAATGTTTTAAGGATAATTTTATATAATATTATAACTAAAAGTCTTATTTTTTAATTCCCTCATATATCTCTCTTCACTTTCAACCATTACAATGTATATATAAACTAAGATTGTTTAAAAATATTAATTAAATAAGTGAGTAATATCACATTTATGAACTTTTTATATAAACTCTTATTATAAATTAATGCAGCATTATTCGTTTATTGACACATTATCACTCGCAATAAATTTCTATATTAACTCTTTTAATCATTTGTCTGTTTGTATACAAAGCTTGTAAGTGTAGTATTATTCTAAATAAATATACAGTATAACTATTTAAATTAAGAGCCATAATAGTATCAATGAAATTTATTAAGATTAATATGTAAATATATACACACACACACACAAAAATCTAATTCATCTAACAATATGACAGATGTTTTAGTTCCTGAAGCAATTGTGAAAATTGATATTTTATTTCTGGTCAAGATTAGTAATTAAAAAAAAAAAGATAATAACATTAACATTCTAGATGCAGAATGTGAGTCTGGCCAATTTCCAACGTTATAAAATTTTATAGAATCCAAATGAACATGATTTACAAAATTCAAAATATCTGTTATATTTAAAAAACAAAGAAATGAGTTTAAATCTTATATAAACAAATCATTGGACTCCAAGACTTCAAATTAACAATTTATGGCTAACTTTTCACTTAATACACACAAGCTAAGTAAATTTTATCTGCTATTGGAATTAGATAAGAATTGGCTAACTATGAATTTGACTTTCGAATTCTAAGATCCTCTTTTGCTAAGGTTTTTGATCCATCTTGTAACTAATAAATCAAAACCAACCAGCCATGTTTAAATCAGAACATAGAAAAAAAGTATATATGCCAATATCGAAATATGCAATTGTAAATACATAATATATGATGGAGATGTGCTCGTACCCTTTGGTGATCCCAAATCACTGCAGCTCCATCTCCTTTTAGGATGATGAATCATGACAAATTAACCAAACCAATCACAGCAACAACGCTAAGAATATGTCATTACAATCAAGGCTTCCTCTCCCACCTTCCCTGATGAGCTCGTGTTACCATTATATATAAGTATATATACTGGTATATAAAATAGGAATCAGGATAAATAGATGATTAATCTTAGGGCGACAGAGCTGGCTCGGATGGTGCTGGCGGACGAAAACAGAACTTCAAAGAAAAAATGAAAAGATTCGCAGAGAAAAGACTATATTTCTTTAATTTTCTGGTGATGTAAACAAGATTTTGGAAAGGGGCCGGGGATTGGCCAAACACTTTAGAATTTCATTGATTCATGATAATTATGCTAGCTACTCATTTCTCACATTGCACACAGCTCATACTTTTTTTGGGTTTTTTTTTTTTTTCCGAAGGTCGGAGATAGCGGTGTCTGAAGTTTCGTGTGGAGTTATATAGCTGAACTTTGAAAAGAAGTAATAACTGAGGGAAGGACGACGGACAACTCTTTAATAAGTCGAAGAATAGTAGTACTCTAAGTTGAATAGCAAAGCAGACCGTCAACATCAGCTTGCCAGGCAAAGAAGGAAAATGATATGTCAAGTCAACTCGTCAAAATTCTATATATGCAAGCTGCAATCATTCTATAATTGCAATCACATTCATTATTTATTGAGATTTTAGTAGGATTCAGCTAACTTCTTGAAAGAACATGCATATTTAATTTTGCCAGCTACACATATAATGGGTTCTATGAGTATAAAATGAGGCATAAAACCACCCATTAATGTGTTAATTAAGCTTACAAATGCTGTGTTATAATTTGATCTTACAGTTTCTCCCACAATTACTTTCCTCAAATAATTGACAGTGTGGTCATGGAGGCGGAGGAGCTTTTAGCTGCAATGAAGACATTGTTGGCAAACTCCCTTGTATAACTACTCTTATATGATACGATATGCATAACATTATTAAATGCCAAATCATTATTATAATATCTTTCATTTATGGTATATTTTTACCATTCAATAAATTATTTCAATTTAGATTTTATAAGGATAATTATGCATTATGTTGGTTGATTGTATGTATAATATAACTCATTTTTTTCATATCAATATAATTAATTTCATTTTTTATATATATCAAAAATTAATTCAAAATGTAATTAATATGGGTAATAGCCGATGTTCCATCTACCAATTCTTTACACAATTCTCTAACATGCATGTGTTTCTAAGGATCAACTTAAGTTAAAAACACACATTCAAATATGTAATTATTTTATAATTTTTTATTTTTCAGTATAATTTAATTATTTTCCCTTGTTAAGTATAGATAGTGGCATACCTGCCTTTGTTGGTCATCATCATAAATGGATGTCTCTATCCAATAATTTATTTTTAAGCAATTAAATTTTCATAACATCACCAACTAATGTTGAAAAGTTCTAATAACAAACTTATTGAGAAAAGGTCAAAGGAATAAAATTTTATCGTACTACAGGCTAATTTTAACAAGGTTCTCGTAGTTTTAGAAACAATAAAAGGAGTTACCTCAACGAAGCCGCAGACTGGATTTATGACGATAAAAGAAATAAAGCACAAAATTATCGCAATACACAACAGTAATTAATAAAAATGAGAGTCACGTACACTTATATATGTGATATTAAATTGAGCCCCGCGGAAACTAATAAAATAAAAATTTTACGCTTATTTTAGGAAAAAAGGAAAAGCAAGAAAACAAAGAAAAGAAAACAACTGCATAACTTCAAGTTAACAATCAATTTAAAGTAATAACCAAGAACAAAATGAATAAACAAATCACAGCTACTAATGAAGAACGGTAAATTCACAAACCAAAGCTACCACACTCTTTCCAGAAATTTGCCTGTCTAACAAGCTGCAAAGAAAAATTGAGAAATAAATATCACTACTCTACATCACAGATGAATTTTCCAGCACTTCCGTTCTCAACAAAACAAACATCAAATGAAAAAATAGAAGCACTATTAGACCACCGAATTCTTGCTCTCCATCACCACTTGAACAAAGCCGTCTCATTCAAATCAGTAAATATTGAGAAAAAAAAAAAACTGATGCAATATAATATAATATATATATTAGGAAGCCACCTACATTTTCACCAATCATAACTCAGCCACCTAACCCACCACAGGTCAGCAACCAATCCACATAACCCCAGAAGGTTCTTCAGGAAGTCACCTACCAACCCAGCACCAAAAAACTCCATCAAGAAAGGGAAAAAGGAAGAAGAGAGGAAAGAGAGGAGGGAAAAGGAAAAGTGAAATGAATGCTCAAATCCGCAACAGGAATCTATCGCATCAAGAGCAAAGGAACAACCATCACCACACTCCATTCATCATAGCAATTAGCAGCCGTAGACAGAGCCAGAAAATCCATCTAGGATATATGTGTGTGTGTATATATATATAACCATCGATCCTTATCCAATTTTATAAATGACTTTTCACAAAACTTAGTTATTAGAAATACTCTCTTAAACTTCCAACATTGCATAAATTGACATATTTAAGAGTACAAAATCTAAAAGTAAAAACATTTATATTTACCAACAGACATCAAATTAATGTTAATATAGATTAGATGGATTGCAAAAAAAAAAAAAGTGACTAAGAACTAAAGAATGAATTATTATGTCTAGGCTTTTTTAAAATTTGGTTGATAAAAAAGAGAAAGAGAAAGAGAAGTATGAATGAATTAGTTTTCGTTTTGGATAAATTTGAAAACTTATAAATATTGGAGGGCTTTTCGAATTTTTTTAAAAATAAAGGACAATTGTCCCTTCTTGTCTCTTCTTCACTCCGTCCTTGACAACGATCGATCAAGTGAATGGTAATTTTCTTTTTCTTTTTCTTTTTTTTTTTTTGTTTGGTTAATGAGATGTTTAAAGAATTGGTATTGGAGGACTCTGAGTAATGATAAGCGATTGGAAGGTTTTGGCTTAGAGAGGTGGATGAGTTGCTGTTAGGTTAGGTATTTTTATATGATGAATTTAGAAACAAAAAAGAAAAAATAAAGAAGAAAAGGGGAAAATTTAAAAAAAAAAAACCATGTAAAGGACATTTATACCTTTGATTGGTAAGGGTGTGCTCTTTTATGAATCCAGTATTTTTGTTTTCAATTGAATTTAGGAATATGTGGTTGATTTTGAATTATTTTGAATTTTGAAAAAAATATGTGGTTGAGATTGAATATAAATTGCATTAGAAAATGTGCAGCACAGAAAACAGGATTTGAAAACAAGAAAGAACAGCACAGAAAGTTTTCAGTTGACTGTTAAGATTTTAGGAGCAGTTGTTAGTTTTTAATTCAAATGGATGCTGACAAGTTTAAGCGGGCTCAAGTTAATATCCCCTGATAAATTTAACTCATTTTGGATAAAATACTGCAATTACCCTTCATTTTGATGATTTTATATCGGGTGGGGCTAAATTGCACCCAAAAAATTGCTCCTAACAGTAACGCCCTTTTTTCTCAACAATTTTAATATTACTTAACTACCCTTAAAAAATTACCTAGAGAAAAATTTAAACAAAAGAAAAAAGAAATTACCTTATATATATATACACATAAAATATGTTATTATGGCTTGTTTCCAAAAGAGAATCAAACTAAATTTAATCGTTTTTTAATTGATTTTACAATATTATCATGAGGAAGCTTTATATTCATTTAACTGAATAGGACATTTTCATCATAGCTAGGTTGATCGAAGAAGTTAATTAATTAGCATGTGCTAGTGGTCAATCTTTGCAGAGTCAGCACTGCATATTGGTAGCTGGAAGCATAATCTTTTTCTTTAGACATTCATGTCTAGTTTATATGGTGGACAGTAAAACAAAGTTTACTCTTTCTAAAAGTTGGATTGTGGCTTCAATGCACTTGCGCAAAAAAGTTAATGGTCATCACGTCATTACATTTTGCAATGCATAGTCATTCTTAAAAATCTTTTATCTTCAAAAGTTTATATATTACATGTGATAGTATTCGTTATTTATTTATTTATTTTTAATCAAGTATTTAATATTAAGATCTTCCCTATTTCAAGAGAATTAAGGTTTGTTAAAAAAATTAGGGATTATTTTTGAGATTTTAGTAGATGTGTAAAGTAAATATTTGAATTTTGAACTTTTCAATAGGTAGTGTTTCGAAAATATGGGTGCACTGAGTAGGTTTATGGAGACATCACCTTGAAAGATAATTGATATTATTTTTCCTTTTGGTTTGGATTAGTAAATGAGAGTATTATGGTGATAAAAGTTATTATTTAAAAACAATGGGTGGTCATAGTAATAATATGGGAAGAAGTTTCAAACACCCCTGATATTTGACAAAATTATCAGTCAAAGACAGTCAAATTTTAAACTGATAAATTAGTCTCTAATTTTAATTTGATGAAAGGCAATTATGGTATTTGATAAAAAAAATGTACAAATGAAATTTATTGAAATTCAACATAGCCACCTAAAGTTTATAAAGTATTACACACCTCTCTTACCATCAATTCATATGAAGTTTTATATTATTATATTAAAAAAATTAAAATATTTATGAAATTATCCTTTAAATTTATTATTAAAAATATCATATTAATTTAAAATATAATAGAATAGATATTAATTTATCGTCAAGGGTGTTTGTGGAGTTTTCCCTAATAATACAGGTGCAAATATATATCCCGCCCTTTTGTATTTTAAACCACTTTGTTATTTCAATATTTTAAAATTTTGGATTTAAAAAAATATTAAACTCAAAGTTTAAAATTTATAATTCCTATAAAACATTAAAAATAAAAAAAAATTATCAATTAACTATCATTAACATAAATTCAATACTAATTCAAGATAAAACAATCATACACAACCATGTTCTGCCTTTATATTTTATAACATAATTTAATTCAAATGGAAGAGATTGAAATTCGATTGAAGTAAGTAGGATTTTATTTTTTTCATGAACTAATCCTTAAGTTAAAACAGAAGATAATTAAAGAAGATAAATTCAAAAGCCTTAATGATTCATAGTCAAAACTGACCTGGGACAATATCAAGCACAACACACATATATATCTTTAAGCTTGAATGATCCAAAGTCAAAACTGAGCTTGGAGTACAAGATCAAGCAAACACACACCTATACACGTTAAATTTTACCCATTACAAATTTTGCTTATGAAGGAATGATAAAGTATGTTAGGTGACCTTAGAAGCTAATTAGGCCAGTCAGATGAAACAATTAAGAAAATAAATTATGCTTCTCAAAAAGTTCAGAAAATTATAAATTAACTAATAACACCAGTCAAGTTGAATATTCATCTCTCCGTCCGGAAGAAGGGACCACGCATCTATCTCCATCAAATTATCTATACGAAACACCTTCATCAAATCATCTGTATCAAATAATTTGCCATCTTTTTTACGGTATAAGCTCTGAAGCTTTATATCTTTCAAGTTTCGAGTAATGCCGCCGACATTTGATACGAGAATTAGTGGCGTAACCAAAAAATTTTCTTCGGGTGGGCTAAACTTATTTCACTAATGTTTAGTCTCTAACAAAAAAGAATTCATGAAAAATAATCTATACATACATGTAATGTCAAAGTAAACAAGGTATATATATTTATTTTTATTCAAATATTAAAAATAAAAATTTGAAGGAAAAGACATGAGGATAATAGAAAATTTTAATTTGGTAAATTGAGATTTAAATGATTACATTTTATAATAAAATAACAAAAAGATAATAAAGATCATATGAAAGTAAATTTTCATTTAAATGTGGGACAAGATGTACAATAAATCTTTTCCATATAAATCTTTTATTTTTAGATGAGAGAAATTATCAGTTTAACACCAAAGATTGTCTGAGACAAGGTATAAACTTGATCTTTTCTGTTATGACTTATCCAAATCAAACTCTTTTACCTCATTCCCTATAGCCAAACTTATACAATTATCAACTCGAGAAGACAAGTTTTGAACATCAAGAAGACCAACAAATAAACTAAATTTCTGTATGCAAAGATTAATTTGAATCAGTGACATATTTTCCTAGAAAGTAAGATTCATCAAAATCCAAGATAGGATATGAAGTGTGTAAATCCAAAGATATCAGGCTAACATCAAACTAGACTTACAAAGATGTCAGGGAAAAATTTATTTACCCAATTGAAGCCCCTTATCAAAGATGGCTTATTAAGGAGAACGCTGCAGAGCACTAAGATATTGACACATACGGAGTTGTACAGCCATTAAAAGGAGAGAAAGGTTGTAAAATAAAAAAAATAAAAGCGAGTTGATGAGAGACTCTCATTAAAAACAAGTTGATGTGAGACATGTGTTAGATAGGTGTCAATTTCTAGAGACTCAGTCACATCTCGGCTTGCTTCGCCAACTAGACTTTATTGCAGTAGATATAAATATTGTTATTTAATGACATGACTCACCTCAACTATTACTATTCCTAAGATCAAGACGCTCCTAAAGAAAGAATTAATTAGAATCAGTCTTATTATTTACTAACTCATTATTTCTTCTCTTTACAACTTTGATAAAAATAATTTGATAATAGTTTAATAATATTGTATTACTTGAAAACTGTCAAAGTTTCCTCTGTTTTTCTAATTTATCACTCTATATCAACTTAGAAAATACTTCTAAAATCTTATAATAACACAACCACCGTTATGATTTCATATCCCTCTCATAAAAGAAACTCAAAGTCAACATTAACGTGTCTCAAATTCTCTATAACAGTCTAATCAAACCACATATTACTTCACAATAAGTATGCTTTATACATATTGTATTTGCCATATGCTTATAAAAGATAAATATAAACATAAGAACATGAGATGCAAAAAGATACTTCTGATATCATTTCAGACGGCACAACCTTAAGATCACTGAAAACTTATCCACATGCTCCTGTAGCAACTAGGAAAAATGGTAAGGAAAAATAGGAAAAAGGGGTGAGTGCCACATGATCGGTGACTGGATATAATTTTTAAAACATATATACTATATAATCCACTTAACAAATATACTACTTATCTGAAATAAACCTGCTAATATACAATTATATAAATCTGAATAACTAATTATCATATTTTCAAGCATGCACTATTACAAAACCAAGTACTGTTATGCTGATGATTAATTACTGAAAACTAGCTGACATAAATTTGTATCTCCTTCTCTAAAAATTGCAATTGATATACAATTTCATCACATTATTAGAAACCTGAATATAATAAATATAAACTGTAATAACGTCACTGTATTGAAGACCACAACAAACTAATAATACCTAGGGAATTCACTGGCCATATCTGGTGGAACAACATCAACACCTAGATAGGACAATACCATCATACCTAGTTGAACAACGTCAACACCCATGCAGGGCAATACTATCATACCTTGTGGAAAAACATGGACATCTAGGTAATGCCTGGTGAAACAACATCAACACTTGGGTAAGGCAATGCTATGATCTATCGTACCTGTTGAGACCACATTATCACACAGGTAGATATAAAATAACTATCATAGGCATACGCATAGCAAATCTGTATACTGTTAGGGATGGACACTTCATGAGGTGGTTTGAAAACCCTTTTCATTTTCTCATTTAACATAATATCAATTTTCCTCTCAAATCATCATAATTTCGTGTTTTGAGATAACATCAATTATGATAAGCGAAAATACCATCCATGACCCTGAGGTTTGGCCTAACTACAACTTTGTCCCCCGTGTTTGGGTGTTAGTCTTAAATGTCCTTGCCGTTTCGTCTGTTTTGTTGCCGTGAAGGTAACGAAGGGTATATTAGTAAACTTATAAACAAATTGAATTGGAAAACGTGTATGTGTGCTTTATTTATTATTTTTTTCTTTTTTCTCTTTCTCCTTTCCCTTTGTTTTCTCTCTTTTTTCTCCTTTTTTTCCTCATTTTTCTTTTCCTTCTTCTTCTTCTTTCTTTCCCTATGAAGCCTCACTCCCTTCTCTCTCTCCTCCTCCCTTTTGTAACCTTGCTTATTCTTTAACAAAAAAGGAATAGCTAAAATTATTTTAAAAACAAAACCAAAACAATCTTCATCCAATATCCCTTCCCAACTACGACTCCCTCACCATTGCTTCTCCCCAAAACATTAAAAAAAAAAAAAACTGAACCAAAATCTTTGCCAATTCAATCTTCTCCATCGATATCCTCTGCTATCTAGATTGATTTCCTGCACCCACCATAAAACCCAAAAAAGACCCAATTGAAATCGATATTCAAGGAAAACAGAGAGAAGAACAAAAAAAGGGGAAGGGGGGTGTGGAGGAATGGGAGAAGGTTACTGTGTTGTCATGATTGCTATGTGGACTCCATGACGATAAGGAGTATGGCTACTGTGTTGCCATGGCTACTGTGTGGATTCAGTGATGGTAAGGAGTATTGCTACTTTGTTGCCATGGCTGAGGTGGGTTTGTGGTGCTGCAGATGAGGATGTGTGGCTTGTAATATCCAAACTTTATTATAGGAGGGCATTACATTACTTACATTAATTAAGTTGTAGCAAGGATGCATATGTGTGTATATACGTAAATTTTCTTATTTCCTATCAGGGTTACACTTATACATGTTTCTAATCAAGCCTAGTGTATAAGTCAGGCTATTGTATATAAATCAATTTTAGTCGACATCATTAAAACGCATAACATCATTTGCGTTTATATTTGGCTAGGGTTTTAAACATTGAGGCTCTACGGTTTTAAGTGTAGGCAATAGTGAAGATAGCTCGATTTGTGTAGCGTACTCAAGTTACTGCAAGTGAGAAGTCTAATTTCGTTAGATTGGATTAATGATTAGACAAAATATTTCTAAGTTAGATTTTATTCTTATTGTGTATTGAAGGACTTTTCACGTTAAAGTAAAGAAGAGGAGTATTGATCAAAATACAACTCTCCTTGGTTCACTTTGATAGGAGGTAAGAGTTTCACTATGACTCTATTTATTTGTACTTTAAGATGTTATCCATGAGCCTAGATTTTATTTTACATTAGTAATCAACTCCTTTTTATGTTGAAACATATTACATTGATGTGATTGATTGTTATTTACGTTATGATATTGATTAATATACTGCAAATAGGGATTTAGTTAGAAAAGTCCACATAAATGCTGATTCCACGAATTTTAATCTATGATTATTGTGCATATTTAAAGTTAAAATTTTTATTATAGTTTTAAAACATGAAATTAGATACCACTTTTCTATCTTAAAATCGTTCACAAAACTATTTTAGAAGATTTTTGAAACTGATTCCACATGCTAAAAAATTAAATTGTTTAAAAGCCATATTTGAATTCATGAATTTTATTACATATCAATTAACCTCCAAAAATTGTGAAATTTTACACGGTCGTTCATTTACATGTTTAAAATGATTCTAAAATTTCTATAATTTTATGTCAAGAATTTACTTCTATAGAAATTCTTGAAGTAACCTGACTCACTTATTTGCACGGTTTGACAATTTTCTGGCGTCTGAAAAATTAATTTAATTAAAATACATTTTGCTCATAAAAGAGTACAGATAAAATTCTTGGGACAGCATATACGGTATACCTCTGTAAATTTTCAGAGTCATTGGTGTAAGGAATTTAGAGATAAAATTCGTAGAATCATTACTGTTCAAATTCTAGGATTCAACCATTGAAATAATTTTTTAGTCGAATTTACTGATATTATTGGTTTGATTATTTTCTAGGATTTTGCAGTCATCTGAACAGATAAAAGTAGAGTTCTTTGATCTGGATTGGAGGTAAGTAATACTTATATTAGTGTGCCTTATTTCAACAAGTATGGAAATAATTATGATTTCAACATGAAAGATTTTACATATTCTGTTAGAAAATCAGAAACTATGTTACATAATTATATTTTCAGACATCAAATTATATTTTCATATTTCTTTACATTAAATGTTTAATAAAATAAATTTTTTATTAAGAATTGCTTTTATAATTAAAATTATTGACAAATCTACAAACCATTTTATCTCTAATTATCTCTAAATATCAAACGTTTTACTCCAATCCTTTTCTAAAGTTTCTTATAATTTATTTACCTTAAATTTTAATGTTTTTTAATCTAATTACTTATAATATGAATTTTACATCTACAATTATCATTATTTTAAGAATTATTTTATATTTGAATGTATTATGATTTATGAAGATTTTGAAACTAGCTTGGTATTATAAATTATGAATTCCTAGCTCATTGTCCATGGCACCCAATGTTATGATATGACATCATTCCAGCTGGACATATTTTTTTTATACATGAATATAATATGACGTATATGATCCTGATTTGATGCTTTGATATGACATGGCTACGAGACATGAGCTGCTATAAAATTGTTTGTTCTTTTTTATGAATTTGTTTTGAAGGATTACTTTAATAGGCTATGACGAGTTAAATTATGTTATAGTTAAGTTTTATGAAATTACTATGATATTACAAAAATAACTGTTATTTCTATAGTTTTATTTGTATATTAGTATACGCATTACTTATTAAGTTAACAGGTTACCCCTCATTACCAACATGTTTGCAATTTATGCCTTTTAGATATAAGACTTGTTGGATTAAGTGGTTAGAGCAGGTTTTGGGAATTTTTGCTTTTAAAACTTGAAGAAGGATATTGCTATATTGTATTTTTGGAACTCATATTATAGTTTTAGTTTTTGGTTTGTAATAATAGGATCGTTTTATCCCTAGATTTAAAAAACTTAATAGGATAATTTGTAGTTTGCTATTTTAATTAATAAAGTTAGTTGCATTCCGATTTTGGTATATGCATATCATGCGCCACATTCGGGGTGTTGCATGGCTACTATAGATGAGGTGGTGCATACGGTGGTAGTTCGGGGCAGTGGGTGGATGAAGAGTTAAGAAGGAGATGACACTTTTGTGTAGGGTTTGCACATTTGGTTTTCTTTCATTTCTTAAAATCAATAATACAATAGATAAATAAAAAAAATTGGGCATAATACTCATAAGAAAGGTGTTGGCCTGATGGAAAAGGAGGAAGAGGAAGTTTTTTTTAATGCTTGAGTTCGAACCACGTTCAAATCAAAAAATTTTAATACTTTCATTGAAAGGTTAAAAGGTAATATCATCATTTCAGGCTAATTCCCAAACATGCCCGGGACAGAGTTGTATTTAGGCCAAACCTCGGGTCATACAGGAAATTTTCTCTTATGATAATTTCTGAAAACTATTCTATATATCATTTCTCTTCAATATGTGCATATATCGATCATATAAAACATTTAAGCTAAATAAACAAATCACTTATTTCTAATATAATCATGAAACTGTAAAATATTGCTTTCAAAACATGTTTGATAATTTCAAACAATATAATTTCAAACCCCTATATAACATATGAATTAATTTGTAACATCTGCAATTTGTTTTTTAAAATATGTAGAGTTAAATAAGTGTCCTACTAGTGGTCTAATTTTATTAATTATAGAACTATATAAGTCATTTTAGAAGTTATTCAAAGATAATTAGTAAAAGAGAGTTTTAATTGGTGTTAAATTGAGAAGAGATACGAAGTGGTTAACTTTTATAACTCTTGGTGTCACATTACTAAGATACGTTATCCTCATATAGCGTATATAAACAAATTTATAACACTATAGTTAGGGTTTTAGATGTGAAGTCTAGGTGGAGGCATTGAAACTCAGAGAATTTGAAGGTAAGTTCATGTTTTCTTTAGTTTGATTTAAGGATTATATAATAGGAATTACTGTAGCTTAGATTTACACTAAGATTTTTGCAGAGGTTTAAAAAACTATTTAGTATTTTCGAATTTATTTAGCACCTTAAAGATCAGGTCCCGTTCTCTATTATTTATACATTATTCTAGACAAAAACATGAACTTGTGGAATTTTATTTCACAACAAAAGGTCGATATTTCAATTTATCATGAATTTTTGAACTCTCTATTGAAAATCTAGAAAACACTACGAATTCTATATTCTATGAATAAAGAAATTATTTTGCACATGCTATAAGAGTCAAAAATTTCTCAAATTTTATATGCAATCTTTGAAGATGATTTATACGTTTCTATAAATTTTTGGGATTTTTTTACTTATAGAATAATTTAACTGAAATTTTGAATTTGAAACATGTTAATATGGAAATTCTGGACAAAACTTACTAAAAGCAAACAAAAATCTTTAAAAAATAGTTCCTAGCTGTATTATTTTGAAAAAATTTCTATAGAATAATTTGTGTGTTTAGTGTGCCTCCACAAAATCCTAGGCTAATCAAAATTAGATTGAAATTTCTAAAATTTCCGGAATCGTCTCTGTTCAGTGAATGAGACTTAGGCAAAACGGTTCGGTTATAAATTTTTATAAGAATTTTATGGCGCATTTTAGGTGTTGAGTTTATGACTTTATTGAAATGTCTTTTGGTTATGACTTAGGACATTCATTGGACATGTAAGAGCTAGGATATTTCCCTTTTGGATTGATCGAGGTAAGTAACATCATACATGTATTGTGATTAAAGTGTAACATGTTTTTAATGAATAACATGTTCTCAATGAAAAACATGATATGTTATGAAATATTTTTATGTGATATTATATAATTTACTTTCTGATTTAGAATCCAAATTATGAAATTAGAGTTTTACCAAAGCCTTTAATTGATTCTCAAAAACCACTTTTATGTTAAAAATTGATTTTAGTGAAAGGAAATTTTAACGAACAATTTTTACAAAAATTAGAATATTTATTAAAACTTTTCTCACACTTTTAGAAACTTTAATATTTTGATGAACTTATTATTATATATGAAAAGTTACTAGAAAAGTACTTTGAGTATTGTATCATTTGTCATGGTTTTTGCTCATTGTCCGTAGTTTCTGAATACTATTATGAACTCTGAACTCTGAACCCAGCTGTGGTATTAGTGTGCACACGACTTTCTAGCCGAATCACTGGTATTACAAGTGACATTATTGTCTAAATTATGTCCGAGTCACCGAGATTACGAGTGACACTATGTGACATGAGTTGTTAAATGATTTTCCTTTGATATTAAATGTTATGAATGCCTATGACTCTGTTTTTGTTAAAGTATGATTCTGGATTTAAAGTATTGAACTATGAATTACATGATGTTTTCATAATCATTTTAAGATACTAAATGGTTATGTATGATTTTATTTACCGGGTTGACAACTCACCCCTCGTCTCCAACATCTTGCAGAATTCTCTTAAAGGTGTTAGTTGGGTTTGCTGGTTGGATTCGAAGCTTTATTTCATTTTTTTGGAGTTTTGCAATAAGAAGAATTTTTTTTATTGTAAATGTATTTGGAACTTTAGATCGTCAGATTTTATTTTAACTTGAGAGATATTTAATTTATTCTTATGTTTACTTTTTCCTAATAAGATGAATTATTAGATTTTTATTCTAGACATTTATTGGTAGTATCTCCCTAGTCTATAAGCAATATTTATATATCGATTTTAAAGCGTTACTATACTGAAAATAATTCACTCGCATGGTTAGTGGCTAAAACTGGTTAATATGGAGTCCCTTTAGATGGTATGTATCATGGTCTTGCCCAAGTAAATTCCATTTTCTTTTCTCTATTTTCCTTTTCTTTTTCCTCCCTTTTTTTCTTGTCATCTCTCTTTCTTTTTCCTCGTCTTCCGTCTCGGTTTTCAATTTTTTTCTTTTTTTCCTTTCTTTTCTCTTTTTTTTTCCTTCTTTATTTCTCTTGGTTCTCTCTCTCTCTCTTTCTCTCCCTATCTCTCTCTCTCTCTCACTCTCTCTCTCTCTCTCTCTCTCTTATTTTGCTCTCAGTTTTCCAATTAACAAGGCTGGTAGATGATTGAAATTTAAAAGCGTTTAACCACTTTAAGCAAACAGCTTATAAGTTGTTTCACATGAAGCAGGCAAATCACTAGCTCCTGCATTCTCTTACATGCCAACGTTATGCTGGTTCAATCTATTCAAATGGCCTAAGAGCCACGTGTGTGACATTTATTCTACGATTAATACATTTTTAATAAATTGGTTGGATTCGTGTTGAGGGCGTTTAACACGCTAACCTGTTTAATGACACGAATAGTTAAACATATCTTATCAATCCTCAACACACAAGCTCATTAATGATATGAATTTTTACCTATTTACGAAACATATATTATAAAACTAAAAATTTTATATTATAAAATAAATTAATTTACATAATAGTAAATCATGATGATTTTAATCATTTTTTAATACTAACAATTATTTATATTGTAAAATTAATTTTAATTGATATAAATATATAGAATATGATATATTTTGTATAATTATGTTAAACCATTAAGTAAATTATATGAATTACGTATGACACAATTACAACACGTGGGTGAAACGTTTAATAACCATGTCGAATCCATCTTTTATGTCTCGATGCGAATAATTAAATAGGTCAACATGCGTGATACGAATTACCACCCCTAGTTGTGTTGGTTAGTTGATATGCTAGTTGAATAGAAATTTCACATGCGAATATTTTATCTTCCAAATTCATCCATGTGCACAAATTATACAAGGCTATTAATTGTTTTCTTTTAATTTTCTTATGAAATTCATTGATTTCAACCATGAGGAACAGAGATTCGACTGAGATGGACAGTCCTCCCTTGTCTAATATATTATATATTTCAGACCAGATTTATTTTTTTAACTTAAATTAAATATTTAACAATTTTTGTCTAATTCTATTCTATAGTTAAGAAAGAAAATAATTTGACGATTAAAAAAATTATTTTCTAATTTTTCTTCCTTAACAATTCAACCAAATTAAATATATAGTTATAGAAGAAAGAGTCCAAATTTTAAGCATGAAAATATACAGATATAATATTACATATACTTATGACAAAATACCATGTGAAACACATTTTTGTATATATTTTGTCTCATATCTAAATCTTTTTATATGTATAGTTGTATTTATACATTTTTATTAAGAGATTTTTTTTTTAATTTTCTAACCAATATTCAAAAGTTTTAACAACATTGCTTGTTGAGACAACCATTTATAATGGAATTATTGTTTACATTGATAACAAGTTGCAACCTATAATTAAACAAAATCATAAGAAGACACCCTCATGTCTAGACAATGCCATCAAGGTCCCTACATTTTAAATATTGTTAATCATCCCCCTTGTGGACTTATGCATGTTTACAAATGAACGGTGTTGATGGTTTGCAAAAGCTTAAGTTGCATGCCTATAGTTTTTCCTCGTAAGAATGAACATTAATTCACCTAAAAGTTGAACCATAGTATATCAAAGTTAGTAATATCATTGATCGTTTGAAAACTATAAGATGCAATTACTACAATAAAATAATTTACCTTAAACATACATTTCTGTTTAAGTTTTGGAGAATAATCAATGTCTTACGTTCAATGCCCTAAGTTGAAACATTATGAGGATCGACCTTGTTTTGGTAGGTGTTGATATGAAGTTTCATGGATCTCTGAGGCAACAAGCCAAGTGTCCCAGCCCTTGTCTTGAAGTGTTGCAACACTAGGAAGTGCCCTAACCCTTACCTTAAGTGCTGTAGCACTAGGACCAATGATCGTGAGACAGAGAGCATAAGGTCGTGACACTACTCTGGTTGAGTCGTAGCACTGATGAACTTGCAAAAATAAGCAAACTTTTAATTTGTAGAGCTATGGCACTACCTAAGCTGATAGGGTTAGGACTTAATTTGTAATTTTAATTGCCTATATATTACAACATGTTTCTAGCGTAGTCGTCAAGGGCAGGCATGTGTTGAGTGAGAAACTTTGTAAACACATGGAGATATCGTGCATGTGATTGATGATCTTGTAAAACTTTTTATCACCTTAGTGAATTTCTGCAGCAACTAAAGAATAGGGTACACAGTCTCACATTGAGACAAACCTGTATAAATCTTATATATTCTATAATTTATTTTCTTTGCGATTTTTTATTATTGCTTTTGGATTAAAATGAATTAGGGTGTTTAATTCGTAACAATTTCATGGTGTGATTCTCGGTGCCAAATGTACCTTTCTTTCGTGTTACAAAATCCTTTCTTGTGCGTTGCGAAAATATACTAATTTTTTATATGGATTTGAGCATCCATCAATTCAACGGTTCTCAATTACTTAATGTAGTTAGTAACATATATAGAAGTGCCCCTTTCACCTAAACTTAATTTGTTATGGTTTCCATTCAATTAGGAAATGAGGTAATGATGCGTTCATGCTTTGTACTATGATGTTATATGTAACGCCCCAGATCTTTCACGTTTCCATTACCTGACCAATCTGGTTGCTACGAAAATCACATTCGAATTTTTTTTAACTTGTCCAACCAATACCACATCAATTATCTAAAATAAATACTTCAAAATAATATTACGTGCATAACCATTACAATGATATTACAATACTTCATATTAATTGCCTAGTAAGCATACCATAGTCTAGAAGTTTTGATCGAACTTCACTTTGAATTAAATCTAAAACCATCTTTTCACTTGATCACTTAAATCTGCACAAACTTCAATAACCCCATATCCAATCTTTCTAACCCTTTCACTCAAACTACTCTGCAAAAATATTGGTGATGAGGGGTGAGCCGTCAACTCCGTAAGCATAATCAATCCTAACATGTTTTTATATTAAAAACCTTTTATGAACTATAGATATTTAGTAATCATAATTTTACATAATGACGTAATCCTACACTTGAAGAAATTAATCGGAAAACATTTTATCGGAAAGCATATTAAATAATCAACATAAATATAAACTGTCAACTAAATAAATAATACCCATATTAGCGCAAATAAATAGAAAACATATAAATCAGATTTATCGTAACAAAATATCATATCAATTCTCATAAAATATCAAAATAGCATAATTAATTCGGAATATCGTAATTTAATAAAAGCATTAAATCATGATTATAAAACATAGTTTCATAGTAACTCATAAAACATGTATGCATAGTAGCTGAAAACATCATCAGAAAACATAGTTTCATAGTAGCTGATATCACGCAACCATATTATATCAAGGATCGATTCACGGTCAAGCATATTGTATCATATTTATGCGTATCGTAACATAAATCCAGCTGGAACCATAACATATCATATCATCTATATGTGAGACTTTGCACTGTTCGTGCTCCCCACACAGTTTAAAAAGGTGGCCCCCATGCAGTAATATCATAACATATAAGGGTGCTATGAATAACGAGCCAAAATTCTTTTCTTATTATAACTTATAGTACGGAATACTGATTTCAAAATTCGTATAAATCTCAAAACACTTAAAATAATCCTTTGCATAATAAATTCATATACGAACTTTATTTCTAAAACCAATCATTTGCTTAGAGAACATTTAAAACCAAGATAATTGATTTGAAAAGCATTTTAAAGAAATGTTAAAGAATAAAGTTTCGTAGATCTTTTGATAAATGAGTTAAATAATTAAATGAAAGTGACTTTTAGAAAACAATTTACTCTGTTAAATATTTAATTTAATAAAACTGAATAAAAAAATCTTTGTTATTTAGAAGCCAGATTTATAGAAAACTATTTTCCATTCATGAAAAACTATAAAACTTAAATTTCGAAATTGTAACAGCTTTCACATGTCAAATAAAGCACACCAATGTGAATATCACTTACTTAAATTGTCACGCCCTAACATCTCTAAATAAGAGATTTTAGGGTGTGATTGAATAAGAATTTAATATAAATTACGTCATCCATATCTCATAATTTTTTTTTTTTATATACATCACAAGAATTCATTACAACTTATGACTATTTGTTCAAAATTAATTTTACATACTCTGGTGACAAAATCACTACATCAGTTATTTGTCACCAAGCAAAATCTCTCATTACATACTAGGAGAATCAAGACAGTCCCCAAAATTATATGTATACTGACTCCAGACTCCTAAGAAAGCTCTGGGACATCTCTAGGATGAGCGTCCTTCTGTGTACCTGTGGAGGCAGGGGGTGAGCCTAAAGCCCAGTAGGAAAGTTCTAACATTATACGAAATTATTCACATTCCACAAACATTCAATCACAGGAGTAGGCATCCAATACTAATATATCAAACTGTTATGTTCGTTCACACATGAAATTTCTATTCGTGTTCCCCTTAGGTCCGTATACAGAACGGTCCACCCAAGGTCCAACACATCATATCGAAACATTCATGTTCCCCTTAGGTCCGTATACAGAACGGTCCACCCAAGGTCCAACACATCATATCGAAACATTCGTGTTCCCCTTAGGTCCGTATACAGAACGGTCCACCCAAGGTCCAACACCTCATATCATTATATCCGTGTTCCCCTTAGGTCCGTATACAGAACGGTCCACCCAAGGTCCAACACCTCATATCATCCTTTTATCAGCATTCTCCTTGGATCCGTATACAAAACGGCCCATCCAAGGTCCAATGCATACATTAATAGTCTTACAATATCATTACTATGATAAATCTTAAGAAAATATGATTTTTATGCAAAATCCAGGACTTTTTGGGAAGTATACAGTCAATTTGGGGTGGTTCTGAAATTTTTCTTGACACTTGACACTGTTCACTCGACACTGTTTCTCGATACTGTTCACTCGAAAACACTGTTCATTCGAGAACACTGTTCACTCGATACTGTTCACTCGAAAATACTGTTCATTCGAGAATACTATTCACTCGATACTGTTCACTCGAAAACACTGTTCATTCGAGAATACTGTTCACTCGAACACTCGATACTGTTCACTCGAACACTGTTCACTCGTATACTCGAACACTGTTCACTCGTATACTCGACACTGTTCACTCGAACACTCGAACACTGTTCACTCATACACTGTTCACTCGACACTGTTCACTGTCGAGCGAAACACCAGAACCGAATTCCAGAATTGGTTCAAAACGTCCCATTTCCAGAATTCAACTCCCAACTTCAAAAATTCACCAAAAATCCGTTTTAACTCCAAATTCAACGAAATCAACGGCTAATTAAAGCTTAATACGTCTATTTTCCAAAACAAATGAGAAATCATACAATTCTCAATCCAGAAAAACGCATCAACTCAATCAACACAAGACAGTCACATAAACTGCACTTCTCACAAAATCATCCCTACTCCACTTCAACAACACTCCAATTCACACATAATTCTTCATGCAATCACAACAAACAACTTGCAATAAGCACTTCACTCATAATTCATCATCCAAGCAACCAAGAATTCAAGTCAAAACATGTCACATACATAACAATAATATCAATTCAATAACAAAACACATAACATGAAGTAAGTATAGTGTTAGAATCTCCTACTTGATTTCCAAGCTAAACTTCTTGAAATTTTTCCTCTTTCTTCCTTCCTCTCCTTTCTCTTCCTCTTTTTCTCTTCTTTTTCTTCCTGGAACCGTAAACTCCTTCTCCTCTTCTCTTCTTTTTCCTTTTTCTTTCCCTCATTCTAGAAAACCCTATCTCTTATATACATGAGGCCTTGGCTCAATGGGCCTAAGTCCAACCATTTCAAATTCAAGCCCAATTCCCCTTTACCAATTTCCAACACAAGCCCACTTCTATTATCCAACCCAATTCTCATAAAATTACTCAAATACCCTTAGTCATATTTTCTAAAATTTATAATATATATAAATGCATATATATATAATTTACATTTGAGACTCTACAACCTACCCTCCTAAAAAAAATTTCGTCCTCGAAATTTGAAAACATGAATCAGAAATTACCTCTTGCATTCAAAAGTTCAGGGTACTTTCTTTGAATCTCTGACTCTAACTCCCACGTGGCCTCTTCAACATCATGATGCTTCCACAAGACCTTGAGTAATGGGATGGACTTGCCACGCAAGACTTGCACTCTCGAGTCCAGGATTTGAATAGGAACCTCTTCATACGAAACATCTTGTTGGATATCCAACTCACTCCAGTCAAGTACATGTGTTGGGTGAGGTTCATACTTTCTTAGCATGGATACATGGAATGTGTTATGAATTCCCGATAACCGTGGCGGCAATGCTAGCTCATAAGCTACTTTGCCAACCCGCCTTAGGACTTCAAATGGACCAATATAACGTGGAGCAAGTTTACCTTTCTGCCCAAAACGCATCAAGCCTTTACGTGGAGACACCTTTAAAAACACATGGTCCCCCACTTTGAATTCTAATGGTCGTCTCCTCTTGTCTGCATAGCTTTTCTGTCTACTTTGGGCTGTAAGCAAACGTTGACGTATCAATTTCACCTTTTCAGTTGTCTCTCGTACAAGCTCAGGCCCTAGTAAAGTAGCTTCCCCTACTTCCATCCAACATAAAGGAGACCTACACGGTCTACCATAGAGTGCCTCATAAGGTGCCATTCCAATACTTGACTGGTAGCTATTGTTGTATGCGAATTCCACGAGTGGTAAATGATCCTCCCAATTACCTTGGAAATCCATCACACAAGCTCTCAGCATATCTTCTAAAATTTGAATAGTACGTTCTGATTGACCATCAGTTTGAGGATGGAAGGCTGTACTAAATAACAACTGAGTGCCCATAGCTCTTTGGAGGCTTTGCCAAAATTGAGCTGTAACCGGGGATCTCTGTCTGACACCACTGAAACTGGAACTCCATGCAATCTTACAATTTCTTTAATGTAAAGCCGACTCAAAACATCCACTGAATCGGTTGTACGTATAGGAAGAAAGTGTGATACTTTGGTTAATCTATCTACAATCACCCAGACTGCATCCTTCCATTTTAAAGAACGTGGTAATCCAGTAACAAAATCCATGGTGATGTGATCCCATTTCCACTCTGCTACAGGCAATGGTTGGAGTAGTCCTGCAGGTCTTTGATGCTCAGCCTTCACTTGTTGACAAGTAAGGCATCTAGCCACATATTCAGCAACATCCTTCTTCATTCCTTTCCACCAAAATTGTCGACGTAAATCATAATACATCTTTGTACCACCAGGATGAACAGCAAATTTGGAATGATGAAATTCCTTAAGAATATCATCTTTACCCTCTTTACTCGATGGAACAAAGATCCTGCCCTTGAATCGTAGACTTCCATCTGCACCAATGGTCCAATCCACACTCCCATCACCGTGTAATACGTGCTCATACAAGGCTTTGGTCTCTGAATCTTGATGTTGCCATTCAATCACTCTATTCACAAGAGACGGTTGGGCAACAAGTGTAAAAAGGCAAATTTGATCTCCGCGATCCTCAACCAAGATATCATAATCATAAACAGATCGCAACATGCTCCACTCCCCTATCATTGCACTAACCATGGCCCTCGACTTCCTACTTAATGCATCAGCCACCACATTTGCCTTTCCTGGATGATATTGGATTGAGAAATCATAGTCTTCCCAATACTCCATCCATCTTCGTTGTCTCATATTCAAATCTTTTTGAGTGAAAATGTATTTCAAACTTTTATGATCACAAAAGACTTCGAACCTCTCACCATACAGATAATGTCGCCAAATCTTCAAAGCATACACTACTGCAGCAAGTTCTAGGTCATGAGTGGGATAATTCTGCTCATGAGGTTTCAACTGACGAGATGCATAGGCTACAACTCGACCATGTTGCATTAACACACACCCTAACCCATCCAAGGAAGCATCGGTGAAAACTACATAATCAACTCCACGTTGTGGTATCACAAGGATAGGTGCTGAAGTTAATCTTTTCTTCAATTCTTGGAATGCTTGCTCACATGCATCATTCCATTCGAATCTGACTCCTTTCCTTGTTAACCTAGGTCATTGGTGCAGCCAATCGGGAAAAGTTCTCAACAAAGCGCCTATAGTATCCTGCTAAACCCAAGAAACTGCGGACTTCAAACACATTCTTTGGTCGTTCCCATTTCATAACTGCTTCTACTTTTGATGGGTCCACTGAGATTCCTTGTCTTGACACCACATGGCCCAAAAATTTTACTTCTGATAGCCAAAATTCACATTTACTCAGCTTGGCATAAAGACGATGCTCTCTCAGTGTTTGAAGTGCCACGCGTAAATGTTGCTCATGTTCAACCTCAGATGAAGAATAAATGAGGATATCATCCACGAACACAATCACAAATTGATCTAAGTGAGGTCTAAAAACACGATTCATCAAATCCATAAAGGCAGCAGGAGCATTAGTTAGTCCAAATGGCATGACCAAGAACTCATAATGTCCATACCGGGTACGAAAAGCGGTTTTGGGTATATCTCCTTCCTTTATTCTCAATTGATGATAACCCGAACGAAGATCTATCTTGGAAAAACAACAAGATCCTCTCAACTGGTCAAACAAATCATCAATCCTAGGTAAGGGATATTTGTTTTTCACTGTAACCCGATTCAACTGCCTGTAATCAATGCATAAACGCAATGAACCATCTTTCTTCTTCACGAACAAAGCTGGTGCACCCCAAGGAGAAGTACTGGGCCGAATAAATCCTCTCTCTAACAATTCTTCTATCTGCAACTTTAGCTCCTTCAACTCTGCTGGAGCCATTCGGTAAGGAGCAACTGATATAGGTGCCACGCCCGGATACACTTCAATAGCAAACTCCACTTCTCTAGTTGGAGGTAACCCGGGCAATTCTTCAGGAAAAACATCAGGAAATTCATTCACCACCCGAGGAAGTTCAGAAACCCCTTTATTAGTCTCTTCTACTAATATACTTGCCATCATGTTCCTCATCCCTTTCTTGTTTTGCGACCCAAGCAAAGGATAATGCAATAATGCATATTTATCCCCATAAAAACTAAAAATGATGCCATCCGGCATGTGGATGATCACTTTCTTCTTGTGACAATCCAATAGAACTCGATAAGCAGACAACCAATCCATTCCTAGTATCACATCATACTCCGTGAAATCCATGAGTATCAAATCAAATGATAACCTGTGCCCATTGATTTCTAACATACAGGAGCGACATATCCTCCCAACCTCTAAAATACTACCCATAGGTGACTCCACTTGTAATACAGAATCCAACAACTCAGACTCTAATCCTAATGCAGATGCAAAATAGGTGGATATAAAAGAATGAGTAGCTCCAGAATCAAATAAAACACGAGCCCATGCATTAAAAACCAGTAATGTACCTCCCACAACTCCGTGGTCTGCAGGCTCTGTCGGTTGAGTCAAAGCAAAAACTCGTCCCTGAGTCATCTGTCCCTGCTGTCTAGTGCTCTGAACTGATCTTGGAGGTCTAACGGATTGAGAAGAAGCTGCCTGAGACCTCTGAGATGTCTGATGGGAATGAGTATCACGTCCTTGAAACGGAGGTCTAGTCTGTGACCCAGACCCTTGTCGAGAAGTCGGTGGGATCTGACTAGTGGCACTCTGAGGACCTCTCATCCCTGCCGGACAATCCCGTTGTATATGACCGTATTGTCCGCATCTATAACATCTGGGACACTGATATCGCAAGTGACCTGGTTTCCCACACCCATAACAAACTCGTTGACTCTGTGAGGACCCACTTGCCATGGAGCCTTGAGATTGCAGCTGCTGAGACTGAGAATTAAAGGAAGTCCTACTGGACTGAGTTCTCTGTCTCTTAGCTGAACGATCCTGCTGTCTCGCTCCTCTAGGAGGTATGCCAATACCCCCCACCCTGTGACTCTGGGATATCTCCTGTTCTGCCACTAAGGCGGTCTCTACCACATCAGAATATGTCGTCAATCTACACACTGCCACTGAGGGTCTGATGTCATCTCTCAGTCCCTTTAAAAATCTCCGGGCCTTGCTAGCCTCATCTGCCACCAACCCAGGTACAAAACGGGATAAAGCAGTAAATCGTGCCTCATACTGTTGCACCGTCATATTCCCCTGGGTCAAGTATATAAACTCATTTTCCTTTTGGTCTCGAAAAACCGTAGGAAAATATTTATCCAGAAAAGCAGTAGAGAAGTCCTTCCATGTAAGAATGTTCCCTCCTCGAATACGCTCAACAGACGTCCACCACTGTAATGCCTCTCCTGACAACAGATGAGTTACCACCCTAACCCGTAGATCTTCTTCAACTTGCAAAAGATTGAAGAGGCGCTCAACTCGTATAAGCCAATCTTCTGCAACATTCGGGTCGGGCTCCCCATTAAAAGTAGGTGGATTGTGGCGTTGGACTTCTCTAAGTGCACCCTTCATTCTATTGTCAACACCCGTCTCTAACACTGGTTGAGGCGGCGGTGGTGGGTTAGCACGAAGAGTCTCCCTAACCGTGTTTGCCACCGTTTCGGCCAATGTATTGGCCACATCTCTCATGGCTCTATAAAATTCTGACCTCTCACCACCCTCAGGTGGGTTAGAGCTTGAAGCACTTCGCGTAGGAGAACTCATTATCTAATTTTTGTCAGTGGCAAAAACATAAGTGACAAAATTTACAACATTTAGAACATAAACACCACAAACAGTTATTCAAGGCACATGCAAGAGCACAAATATGACTCTATCCCTCCCAGACCATCTACCTCCTTTCTACAGGTCCACAGTAAAGCCTAGGCTCTGATACCACCCTGTCACGCCCTAACATCTCTAAATAAGAGATTTTAGGGTGTGATTGAATAAGAATTTAATATAAATTACGTCATCCATATCTCATAATTTTTTTTTTTTATATACATCACAAGAATTCATTACAACTTATGACTATTTGTTCAAAATTAATTTTACATACTCTGGTGACAAAATCACTACATCAGTTAATTGTCACCAAGCAAAATCTCTCATTACATACTAGGAGAATCAAGACAGTCCCCAAAATTATATGCATACTGACTCCAGACTCCTAAGAAAGCTCTGGGACATCTCTAGGATGAGCGTCCTTCTGTGTACCTGTGGAGGCAGGGGGTGAGCCTAAAGCCCAGTAGGAAAGTTCTAACATTATACGAAATTATTCACATTCCACAAACATTCAATCACAGGAGTAGGCATCCAATACTAATATATCAAACTGTTATGTTCGTTCACACATGAAATTTCTATTCGTGTTCCCCTTAGGTCCGTATACAGAACGGTCCACCCAAGGTCCAACACATCATATCGAAACATTCGTGTTCCCCTTAGGTCCGTATACAGAACGGTCCACCCAAGGTCCAACACCTCATATCATTATATCCGTGTTCCCCTTAGGTCCGTATACAGAACGGTCCACCCAAGGTCCAACACCTCATATCATTATATCCGTGTTCCCCTTAGGTCCGTATACAGAACGGTCCACCCAAGGTCCAACACATCATATCATCCTTTTATCAGCATTCTCCTTGGATCCGTATACAAAACGACCCATCCAAGGTCCAATGCATACATTAATAGTCTTACAATATCATTACTATGATAAATCTTAAGAAAATATGATTTTTATGCAAAATCCAGGACTTTTTGGGAAGTATACAGTCAATTTGGGGTGGTTCTGAAATTTTTCTTGACACTCGACACTCGACACTTTCTCGATACTGTTCACTCGAAAATACTGTTCATTCGAGAACACTGTTCACTCGAAATACTGTTCATTCGAGAACACTATTCACTCGAACACTCGACACTGTTCACTCGAACACTCGACACTGTTCACTCGAACACTCGACACTGTTCACTCGAACACTCGACACTGTTCATTCGAACACTCGAACACTGTTCACTCGACACTCGAACACTGTTCACTCGAACACTCGACACTTTTCACTCGAACACTCGACACTGTTCACTCGAACACTCGAACACTGTTCACTCATACACTGTTCACTCGACACTGTTCACTGTCGAGCGAAACACCAGAACCGAATTCCAGAATTGGTTCAAAACGTCCCATTTCCAGAATTCAACTCCCAACTTCAAAAATTCACCAAAAATCCGTTTTAACTCCAAATTCAACGAAATCAACGGCTAATTAAAGCTTAATACGTCTATTTTCCAAATCAAATGATAAATCATACAATTCTCAATCCAGAAAAACGCATCAACTCAATCAACACAAGACAGTCACATAAACTGCACTTCTCACAAAATCATCTCTACTCCACTACAACAACACTCCAATTCACACATAATTCTTCATGCAATCACAACAAACAACTTGCAATAAGCACTTCACTCATAATTCATCATCCAAGCAACCAAGAATTCAAGTCAAAACATGTCACATACATAACAATAATATCAATTCAATAACAAAACACATAACATAAAGTAAGTATAGTGTTAGAATCTCCTACTTGATTTCCAAGCTAAACTTCTTGAAATTTTTCCTCTTTCTTCCTTCCTCTCCTTTCTCTTCCTCTTTTTCTCTTCTTTTTCTTCCTGGAACCGTAAACTCCTTCTCCTCTTCTCTTCTTTTTCCTTTTTCTTTCCCTCATTCTAGAAAACCCTATCTCTTATATACATGAGGCCTTGGCTCAATGGGCCTAAGTCCAACCATTTCAAATTCAAGCCCAATTCCCCTTTACCAATTTCCAACACAAGCCCACTTCTATTATCCAACCCAATTCTCATAAATTACTCAAATACCCTTAGTCATATTTTCTAAAATTTATAATATATATAAATGCATATATATATATAATTTACATTTGAGACTCTACATAAATACTAATATCAAAATACCAATAAGAATATATATTTTTATGAAAGTTATACTTTATATGTAAATAAAACTGTCTATATTTATAAAATACCTGAAAGCATAAAACATTATTTGAAACTATCAAAGAATTTTTTTTTCAAATTGTAAAAAAAACATTTAACAAAATGAAAATTGTAAAAAAAACATATAACATAATAAATTGTAAAAAAAAAACATATAATAAGCTTTAAACTTGTAGTTTTTGATACTTATAACAAAATGTCTACCTTATAAAACATTCTTACATAGACATTATACATAACATAAGAATCATTTCTGCTTCCAAACAATTCATAAATAATAACCTTTCATAACAACATATTTTTAATGATGCATGTAAACTAATCATATTAAGAATGATTATACTTACCTCATACTTGCAAACCATATATCATATATCTTTTACTCACCCAACCAACCTCTCTCATTCGTCTAACAAAAATGAAACAAAATTCGATCATGTCAATATCCATCACAATTTCTCATCAAATACAAAAACTCACATTCCAACTCAAAACCCAATTCAGTCTCTTCGATAATAACATAAACAAATTCTTTCTCATACAACTAATGAGTCATCATCTCCATACCAAATGAACCAAAGATCTCATAATTCATGTGCTCGAATCAACACAATAAAAATACCAACATTTGTCTCATATAATCTCTTAAGTGTAAAATCTCCAAACTGTCATTCCCAATTACAACACTTCCACTTTTAAATCAAAACAATGAAAACTCTCTCATTTTTAATAAATTATCTAACCCCCAAGGTTTCCAATATCTTACAGAGACATCGTAGACATTTTAATCTTGGAACACAAAAAGTATCGAAAAATTTTGGATTCAAAAAATCCTTTAAAGAAATCATAATTTAAGAAATATCAATTCTGGTCGTTCGATTACAAGATTGACATATTTTGTAAATGTGAAATAATTTGCCATTAATGTGTAAAATCATGAAAACATCCAGAATGAAACTTAACATGCCTAATAAGAATTATTTACAAGCTCATAGCTTTTTAAAAATTATAACCAACTCAAAATCAAATTTGTACTTCTAACATTCAATTGAAAATAGTAAATTCCAAATTTTCATATTCTCATTTTAAAAATCATTAAAAATAAATTACTCAATCTTTTGCAATGTAACTAATTTTAAAAGAACTATTTTCATGTCTACTATAATATGTAAAAATTTTAGAACAAAAATCAGTTTCAAGCCATACTTATAATTTTCAAAAAGTTTGAGAGTCGGTTTAGAATAAATATTTTCATAATCTTTTTGCCAAATTTAAAAATTCACGAAAAATCATGTCTTTCATATTCTTGGTCTAAAATAAACTTTAAATAATTCTTGATACATATATTTGAATGTCTAAAGACATTGAATTCAAAATCAAAGTGTAAATAAACTTATACACTTGATAATAGTCTACTATCTCATGTAAGTTTTGCAAATCAAGTTCTTCGATCTCAAACTCCAACCACTTACCAAAACCCACAAATCTAATAGAATTGAATATTAAATCATTAAAATATTAACCCTTAGATAACTTATTAATTATCCTGTCACATACATCAGAATTAACCCAATGACACCAATGAAATATAAATTCTTGAACTTAGTTCTAATCTTGGCAGTTCAAACCATAACAACACCTAATCTCCTATTTTTAATTCACAAAATCAGAATCGAAATCATCTCAGATTTTACAAGAGTGTTCTACACGTATGTAGGCTGTGTCACAAATTTTCTTATGAAGTTTTTCTATTAAAAACATTTTCGAACAGATTTATATCTTGGATACAAAAATTCTGTCAAACAATGTCTGACAGTGAGTCAAGCTATTTTGACGATTTTTATAAATGTTTATACCGAAACTACACCAAAATTTGTAGAAAGACTATACATATATAAAATATTAAGATTATTAAATTTCACAATTTTTGAACAACGTTTGGATGGGTAAAGAAATTTTTGAATTCAGTTTATCAAATAGAACAATTTAATTCAAGTTTAATAGTGCTATTTCAAAAATCTACAAAAAATTGAAATCATAATCGTTTTGGGTGAAACAAAATTCATATGAAACTTGAAGATCTATAGTTTCTCTGATGAAAATCCTGAGTTCAAAATCATAAATTAAATAAACACAACAATTTGTGAACAGCCTACTATCTGGATAACTCAGTCAATGGTTACCAATCACTATGAACCCTAACCTTCTTATCGTATAAATCTATTACAAGCACCCACTTTTAAATCCATCAAATTTTTTATTAGATGTCTTAGCATACAGGCCACATCAAACTAAACCTCAATTCATTCCATAATAAATAATGAGTAGTAGATAATATACTTACGGTGACTAAGATCCAACTTTATTGAGTTTTGCTTTTGTCCAAGCTCTTCATCTCCAAGCTCTTCATCTCCAAGCTCCCATATGTTTGCTTCAATGTTGGACTTCTATTTTTTTTCACTCTTGGTTTTCACGTTAAAGGGGTTGAAACCCCCAACGTAATTAAATGGGAAAATACATATGAGATGGAAAATAGTTTATTTCTTTTTTTTTTTTTTGTTAAGTGATATATATAACCACCATAATCTTCTCTTAAATAATTACCTATATTAATTTCTACTCATAAGGCAACTTGTTAAATAAAATCAATCATTTAAATCTCCTATTTATTTCCAATAAATGTTAACACTTGATTTTCACCGTCAATAATTTTCCAAAACAATTCTAATAATCAAATCGATAAGTATTCCAATCAATTTTGAATTACTATTAATATATCAATCTTTCAACAATCAACTAAATCTACTCCCCTTATAAAACCAATAATAATTTCCTTCCTTGCAACCATAAATTGTGTTCATATTCCATTAAAATCAACGCATAAAATTTTCTTCAAATTTTAATTGACCGAAATTTTGGGTGTTACATAATAAACAATTAACATAATTTTATGAACCGGTTATGGACCCTTTCCGTCCTGTTGTTGCTGGTGAAAAGCAAAGCAGGTTCCGATTGGACACGAATTTAATTATACTATTTAGTTCCTATCTGTCTCTCCAACCAAGCAGACTTACAGCTGCCAGAAAAGCCAATTATTGTTCTCATTTTCTCACTTGGCGTATGCTACTTTGGAGAGAAACCAAATGAGAGGTTCTTAAAGCAAAATAATAAAAGGGATCGCAAGAAATTCAGAGAATTTGTGTCAACCAATCTTTGGGGACGCCCCGCTGGGGCTGCTGTGATTACTATGTTTTCATTTGTAGCTCTCTGTAACGTGACTTAATTACAGACCATGCATGTATGAGCTCCATTGATTGCTGTAATTAATTAAGAGACTTTGAAAATCTACTCAATTTATAGGCCTTGTGTATGGATGGATTCTCTTGTAATCTTTTGAAGTAAAACCTTGATATTTTCTCAAAATTATTAGAACTCATTTTGGTGGTCTTTTTCTTGAATGCTTCGGACATCTATATTTGAATTTTGATTTTCAATCATATCATAAATTTTTATCAATATTTAACGCTATTTATAAGAATTAATGCATGCACACTTATTCAAATTCAATTAGATGAATATTATTTAGCCGACACCATGTTTAATTAGTATTTTAATATTTACTAATGAAATGAAATAATCTCTACAAAGTCATGAAAAAATTTGCTTAATCTAAAACTACGACAATAGGTCGGTTTTAGACTGGTCCCACTAGGAACCAGAACCAGAATTAGAACCGTTGATTAAGGAATCTTGGAGCCAGAACCAACTTAGAATCATCATGGTTCCAATTTTTCAAAACCAAAACTACCTATAACCATTAAGAAAGAACCAGATCCAACCCACGATTCTAATGGGTACCCACGGTTCTAAAGTGTATGTAATTTTTTTTTTTAGCCTACAAGTATGTTTACAGTGATAATAAAATCCTATATCATTGCATCATATTTTATTTTTTATTATTTTCACCCCAATATATAATTTAAGTGCTTAAATATGAAAAAAAAGGACTAAAAAGCAAATTGTAACAAAACTAAATTATAAACAAAAAATATTATCAACACATTCCACAAGACAAAATGAATATAGTCAAAATGTAATATACATAAATATTATTAAACATAAAAAAAACACATATATAATAAACAAAATAAAAAAAACCAACATAATAAAGAAAAATCCAAAAGATACATATATAATTATTTAAAAATAATTATTAAAATAAACCAGTCTTTTAAGGATTCTATGGTTTAGGTTGTAGTTCTAGATCTAGTTCCACTTAGAATCAGAATCGTAACAGTTCCACACATTTGGATCCAAAATCACCCCAGAACCATTAATAGGATATCCAAAACCGCCCCATTAGCATTAAGATTTTTTCTCACACCGCAAAGGGAACTTTTAGGTAAGTCAACACTATGGCCACAAAGACATGAGCTAGGCTAGGCATATCCCACATGCCACGCGGTGATTATAATTATTTTCTTGCAATCTAGAGTTGGCCAAACGCACCCAATAGAAAAGCTATAATATACATCATTATCTAGCGGGCTGACCCACATCTTTTGATGTCAATAACTCAAGCCTCTATTTGGCCACAATTTGTGTCCATTTTCACAGGAGCTTATGCCTGCTCATCACTTTCCTCTTATGGGGAACCATGGTCATCGTAACTATTCAACCACCAAACCATTTTGAATTTGACATTTCCCATTCCTCTTATGTTTTGGATAGAAGTGGTCCAAGTGGGTGAATTTAATTAATCAAGTTTTCACAAGATAATTCATCTAAAAGGATAGATCTTTCCGATCATTAATTCAGTTAATAACGATCGAAATTGGATTGAATTGGATCGAATTCAATATAATGGTATTTTCATGAACTCATATAAAAAGACAAAGAAGGCTTCAAAAGATCAAATGCTTCACGGAAAAGTTAGCTTGGATAAGATTACCACCAAACAAATCTTTCATCTATCTATAAGCAATAGTTATCTATTAATTTAATATGTTTACTTAGTCACATAAATTAATAGATAAACCACAACCGCCGTCCCTTAAATTAAAATATTTCAGTAGCATATAAAGAGTCACTCGGCTGCATAATATGTTTTATTATAAAGTTGTTAAAAAGCAAGACAACAGACATGCTGCTTCGTTGGGGCATCTTAATTGATGCTTGTAATTAATGAAAAATCAAGGCAACAAAAATATTATTTTGTAAAATTGTGCAATTGAATATAATTGTATTTTTTTTGAGTTATTAAATTCTAATTAAAAATATATGTAAAATTATCAACCTGTAGAACAATGGTTATGTTTCAACAACCCATCATGATTTTGGTTATTTTTTCATAATTTTACTAAGGAAAACGTTATTGACTTAAAAACAGATAATGTATTTCAAATTTTAAAATATTTAAAAAAACGGAAGAGTAATCTAAGAAACAAATTCGATCTAGAAGCATATCAATTATCTCCGTAATTATAGAGCGATAGAAAATTAATCCCGAAAGATGATTGAAGTGCTTCTTAGTCTTTTCCCAATAAATTTTGACTCAAAACGACCAACCACAACACACAAAACGATTCCCTTTCCGAAACTCCACTAATC
>SNVD02009951.1:0-42425 GCA_013180625.2 Boswellia sacra
TCAAATGTCATATTATAACCTGTCTTGCACTTGAATCGCATAATACCTAACGTACATCATTGTCTTGCACAAGTTTAGAGCACTTTTAGAAATGGAGAAAACACCAATTCGGCGATTCCAAAATATATGCGTATTTTGTGGATCGCAATTTGGTAAAGATGGAGATTTTACAACAGCAGCTCTTGATCTTGGTAGGACATTAGCTGCGAGGGGTATTCATTTGATTTATGGAGGGGGTAGTCTTGGGTTAATGGGGTGTGTGTCGACAGCTGCATCCTTGGGAGGAAGTAAAGTTCTCGGCATTATCCCTAAACCATTTGCTGTGCGAGATATCGTAGGCCACACAATCGGGGAAGAGTTACAAGTCTCTAGCATGCATGAGCGTATTGCACATATGGTTGTTAAGTCCGATGCATTTATAGCTTTACCCGGTGGTTATGGCACATTAGAGGAGATATTTCAAATCACCTCTTGGGCACAGCTAACCATCCATAAAAAACCCATTGGTTTGTTAAATGTCAATAACTTTTTTGATGGTTTGTTGTCTTTTCTTGATCAAGCTATAGAAAAAAATTTTATCTCACCATCAGCGAGGCAAATCCTTGTTACAGCTTCAACGGCAGGGGAGTGAATTGACAAACTACAAGAATTCGTCTATTCGCCTGATGCAACAACAGCTCGGATTGATTGGTTTGGAGAAGGCAATAAGAGGCGTAAACTGGATTTAACACTCCATCTGTAATCTCTATTTGCTGGTTTGCTTCGTGTTTGTTTGTTTTCTTTTTATTGTGTTTATTTGAAGTTTTTCATGTTATTTATTTGAGATTTTTTCAGGTTGTTTCTTTTGTCCCAGGTAATATTTTCTAATCTTGGCTTTTAGAGTGGTGGCTTAAAAAGTTCAAGTTCTCTTGAAACGCATTCTGGATTTCTTTAATCCATAATGGCTGAATAAGGAGGCAAACTTCTAAACTTTTTAGACCCATTCTAACTGAATTGTTTTTGTTTGCTAACTTGTTGGACTTTGTTATTTTATGAGTAAGTTTAGTTTTATGTAATTTAGACGTTGTTATGTGTTTTTTTGTCTTTATCAGTTTCGATTAAAAAAATTGTGGAAAAAAGTTAAGAATGGCAGAATATGGGGTTTTCTTTAACCCTTGAAACGCATTCTCTCAACATAAATCTGTAGTTTGTTTATTTCATGTTGTTTGAAGTGTCTTGTTTCTTGTTTTGTTCTTTCATAATAAAGGTATATAGGCTGGAAACCTTAAGTCTGCGGGCTACTGGTCCTAAGGATTGTTGAAATATACAATCTTGACTCAGGTGTAACAACGCCACGTACCTCTTCTCTTGCATTTTATGGGCCAATGATAAGGCAATGATTGAATTGAGAATAACTCTTGGAAAATGATAAATGATGCATAGATCTGTGTGCTTGAAATGTTAATTGGTTTTCGCTTTGCTTTTGATTCCTTGCGCAACATTGAGCACTGAGCTATTATCACTGAGTTATTTGTTCACTTAGAGAAAGTTTATGTAATTTAAGTGTTTCTTCAGATTTCAATGAATTCTAGAACTTGTTTGATGGTCACTCGAGGCGAAATCCTAGACTGTGCAACATTAGGGAAATGATTTAGGCCATCTTTGGACCGTTTGAGCCTTAAGAGCCAACCTTGACTAAAATTGATCCCTAGTTACCCCTTTGAGCCTCTGTAAACCTTTTTCTTTGTTAACTCACTAAAAGATTTCCTAACCTTAATTGAATTTGTTCCAAACAGTTTATCCCTTACCTATGAGCATGTAAATCATTCGCAATTACATTTTGAGCTATGTTCTGGTTTTGGGAAGTTAGAGGAGGTTGGATTGTGCCATGAGCAATGCAAGTGAGTTTTATTATGTTTGTAAAAAAAAAAAAGAGAAAAAATCTGTACTTATCTTCCACGTACTTAAACATTGAGGACAATGTATTGTTTAAGTGTGGGGGAGTGGAATTGCAGTTAAAAAAAAAAAGAAAAGAAAAAGAGTTCTATACCCTTGGGTGTTCTTAAAAAGAATGAAACAACAAAGTGTGGGGGTGTAGTTTCTTTTGTTTTCTACAAAAAAAAAAAGAAAAAAAAAGAAGATTGAGTGTTCTAAATAAGTTTGGGGGAGTAACCTGGTGAATTAAAATAAAGTTGTGTTATAGGGGTGAGCTCTACATAATCTTGAATGATTTATGTGTTTGTGGGTGATTTGAGCCAAATTATTATCCTTGATCATACCTTCACCCAAGCCAAACGTTACAAGCTTAATAAAGTCCTACTTGATCCTTGGTGTTGTGCATGTCTACATTAGTGGAGAGTGACTTGAAAAGCAGGCCTATGGAGTTCATTTATACATACATCTTCACTATTAAATATGATTCATTTTTAAGCATAAACTCATCCGGGTTACAAGTGATTAGGTGAGAATGGCTCTACACACACACACTTGAGGAATTGAAGTGAAGCGAAACTAATATTTGAGATAAAATTGTTGATCAAGTGCATTATTTTGAAGTTTTCCTTGGGTTATAATTAAGTACAATCTTTGAGGCCTATTTGCAAGTTGAAGCATTTGTGTGTTTTAATTTTTCTTTGATTCTGTTTCGGTTTAGTTTTGTTTCGTATCATTTTAGTTGCTCGAGGACTAGCAAAGTCTAAGTGTGGGGGAATTTGATAGGTGTCTATTTATGTATTACTTTTATATCAATTCGTCCATGTTTCTTTGCTATATTCCTTGGTATTTTTATGTTTTTGTGTGGTTTTGATGTTTGTAGGAGTTTTGGAGCAACTTGCACAAAAATGGAGTAAAACCCTTCATTTTCACCTCTGCTAGTCAGTGATCTTCTCGGATTTAATTGTATTGATATACAATGAACCCGATGACATATTATATACCGTTGGAAAGCTCTCGAAGTCTATTTTCTGGAGAAATTTACGGTTTATAAATCCATTCAGTGTACCAAAAGTTCTAATCAAAACAGTGTGAGATGTATAGAAATATAATTCCACAAGTCACTGTAGCATGTATATTTAAACACATTTTAGGGTTTTATTTTCATAACTTGAAGAGGGGAAAACGTGGGAGGAGGCTGCATTTCTGGATTTCTCTCATCCCTTGGAGTTCTTGAAGGAGAAAGAAGATTTTGAAAGAGGAGGAACTACAATTCCAAGAAGATTCATCTACAAAGAAGATTTTCAAAGAATTTGCTAAGTTCTTTCTTTCCTTTTCAATTCTGGAATTTCTCTGTATTGTATTTGTTATTCTGATTGAATATGTGTAACTAAATCTGAATTGGTTGAGGGTGATTTCAAAGCCCTTGATATGGATTTTGTGAGTTGATTGTGTAAGAAATTGTTATCCAATTCTCTAATTGAAGTTGCTTGTATTTTCCCATATCTAATGCTTATGATTGCTTACTGATTGTATTTGAATGGCCAACTGAATATAATCTGGTTGTTGTCTATTGCTAGACTAGAAATCTTGATCCGTAATTGTCTTGAATTTCTAATCCTTAGTAGCAAAATTGTGATCAGAGATTGCAATTGGAGAATACAACCTAAGTTAAATAATCCGAGCTTGTGTGTTTATTGCTTAGATCAACCTATCTTTCTTATCGTAATGCATCCATTGAATTAAATTTAGAGAGCTTGTTCTAGGTTGTTTAATGGATAGAGATTAAATAAAGAGCCTGTTTTATTTAACAACAAAGTAAGGAAAGATTGGGATAACAGAGCTTGTTGTTATCTACGTTGATAATTTCAATGGTGTAATTGGATGACAATTCTATGATTAATTTGCAAATCCATATCTTGTGGCAGAAAATGATCCCTTAACCAGATTTCTTTCATTGTGTAATTCTCAATTGATTTAACTTTGTATTGTATTATTCTTCATTTGCTTTCGTATTGAGTTTAGTTAATCAATCAACAAACCCCCCATTTAGTTAATTGTTGCTGGAAATAACAAATTCAATTAGAATCAATCCTCGTGGGAACGATATCTTACTTATCACTTTATTACTTGTGCGACTAGTATACTTGCTAGTTTCGAACGCATCACATCCCTTGCGCTTCCACTCAACTGACCTTTTCTCAACTTTCCTCTTCTTCCATTTCCTCAGTTTTAGCTCATAGGAGAGTGCCGAAATTCAGGAGCCTTAAGGTTATTCTTATTCTCTTATTTGTCTTAGTCAGTCACAATCAAATCTCAAGCTTGAGACTCAACTGCAGCAGGCTAATCGTTTGTGAGGGTCAAGAAATTGCCATCGAAGGAAAGGATTGTGGTCTTTTAATATGAAGATAAAAGTTGTTTCACTAGGGTGGGTTTGTTATTGGTGTCATTGGGATAAAATTAATATTTGAAAGTTTGAATCTTATTCTTTGTTTGGTTGATGAGAAAGCACAGGAAAAGAAAAGAAAACTGAAAGTTATGAATTGGGAGGGTCTTGTTTGGTTGTTGAGAAATGGAGGATAGGAAAATAATTGTTGGAAGGAAACATAATTTCTTGTTCTTTAATTGATAGGAAAATAGACAAGAAAGCAAACAGTTTAAATTTGCTTTTCATGCTTTTCTGTGAATTGATCTTATAAGCCCTTCTTTGGCTATTGGAAAAATAAGAAAGTAGAAAAATGAAATGAAAGAATTCAACCGACTACTCTAGTATATCCATTTATTATACGATATTTAATCTTTGTTTGTAACAATCAGATGTGTTTCAGGTAAAAGTAGTTATTTTCTTCTAGGCAATTGTTATTGAGGGGATCTAGAAATACATCTATGTTAAGAACTTTGTTTTATGCAACATTTCTTAGTTTGTGTCAAAATTATCAGCTTAGTCCAGCAATTAACTTTGAATGTCATTATAATATCTATATAATTTTCGTTGATAATATCTTTTTTCACCTTTTCCTATTTGCATTGTTGAAAGTGGATTTCGTTATTATAAGATTTTATTCCTTTGGAAAAAAAAATTGCGTACCATCCTTTAATTTACTTCATTATACATAAGTCATGCTAACTAGATGTCTTTGGGATGAAAATATGGAACATATGCTAAATTAGATTGATTTTTATGGGAGAACTAGAACTATAAATATATCTTTTCCTATATTGTATTATATTAGCTGAAAAAAAGAATTGATACCTTTGGACTATGAGTTTCTTTGTTTTCACAATGAGGTAATGCTAAACCTTTTCTTTTAGCATAAATTTGGTTGCATAATGCAATTCTTTGATTGGAAAATTTGACGTTATCAGCACTCAATAATGGGGGTACATTATTCATCAAGCAAATCTAACACCTTCTTAATTTTAAACTTGTCAATATATGATGTTCTTAAATTTTTTTATGGTGAGGCATTTTTGTGGCTTCCACACTGTGCTGGAAGGTGCTTATGAGTGGCTAGTAATCCTTGGGCCAATCTTCCTCATGTTGTTCCTTCTTTTTGTCAAATAGCATACCATTGCTTGAGGTTGGCTTTCCTTGCTTCAGATTTTATTATTATGAATGTATGACTATGTGACACTATGAGCGTGGTGCTATATAAAGCAAATGCAGGAATCCACAGACAAGAAGTTTGGCAACGTGGCTGCATACAGAATGTACAAGCAAGCAACAAGATTAAGCTAATCCTATACATCCCTATTCATTTTTTATGATACATTCTGGAGGAGGAAGTAGTGAACTTGACTTGATTTGTGCATGCATATTCTGTTTTCAGCCCTTTTATTCCACTGGCCCCAATAGCATACAAGAACTCGCCCTCATGATTGAAAAAATATTATATATGATATATTATATTAATGCAAGTGTTACTAAGCAACTCCATAATAGCTTAAATATATTATATATTACATACTAATATAAATAAAATCATGAGTTTTGGCAAGCTCATGAATTAGCTTTTGTTAGTATTTGTATTTGTTGCCTAATAAAATCGAAACCATTCATTCAATATGCAAAGTATTTTTTTAATAATTTCCTACCAAAAGCATCAATCACTTAAACTATGAAACTATACAACCATTTAATATATCTAATCTTTTCTGGATAGGTTTTCAAATCATCAAGCAAACTAGTTAATTGATTGTCGAGGGTTGCTTGAAGTTAATTATATTATTGAAGTGCTTAAATATGTTTCTTTGCTCCTAGTGCATTAGGTGTTTGATAAATTTTCTTAGTAATGATTATGCTCTTTTCTAATTTTTGTTATTTAATTTTTCTTAACATTACAGCTGAGTAATGCTTTAATGCTTTTCGGGGTGAATATGGAGTGCTAACTTGATGAGTTCGAGCCATCCATACCTGATGGCTTGTCATTGTTGAACTAGCAAGGTCAAGCCCATGCCTAGCTTATTCTTCAAACTCTGTTAGAATCACATGGTAGACAACCCATTTTGTTATTTATTATTATTTTTTATGTATTTGTATTTGTTTAGATTATGCTTTAAGTGTTAGATAAATCATGATCATAATATTGTTACTGCTTCTAATGAGATAATTTATTAATAAGATTTTTAATTAATTATTAACCGCTCAAGGACTAAGGCTAACCTTACCTTAACACAAGGTCAAATTGCTGGTGTTTTTTTTTTTTGTTTAATATAAAGAAGGATTAGGTATCTTAGGTGCTAAATTATAATTTTCGCATTTTCAATCTCTCTTTTAAAAGTTAAAATTTTAAAATAAAAAACAAAAAGTCAATTTTGAAATTTTATTTAAAATGGAGCTTCTCCAATTGAATATTTATTGTTTAATATATTTTGAAGTAACTACTTACTAGGAAGCTAAATTAGCTTAGTTCTAGCCCAACATATAGACTTTTGTGTAACTTACTACAAAGGTACTCTTTATTTGTTTCTCTTTGGTTTACTATAATTCAAAATCTTCAGTATAATGCAAAGGTTATGAAAAATCACAACTTGTTTGTTCTTTTAGAAACTATAATGTGGTTACACACACACACACACACACACACACACACATATATATATATTATTTGCATGGTTCTTTAATTTATTATATTATATCTTTAATATACGATTTATTGCATTCTTTAGTATCTCTAGGCTCGAACTACTATTTGATATAGTTGATTGGAATATTTTTCAATTCTTTTAAAAAAATGCACATATATTATATTTCTACATATATTGTCTTCAGCTAGCGACTTGCATGACCAGCATGTGCTTACCAAGGTTTGTTGATTGAATTATTAGCAAATTTTGAGTTATCTTTTACTATGTGAAACCAGACCAAAATTTTATTTGTAATGCTATGTTATTATATATAATATGTGCTTTAAAAACCCAGCTTAGCTTACTTGAACCCGCGAGGTTAATGCCAAAATTCAAGCTTTCACATATTTGTTTTTTGCTTCTTTGGGACTTGATTGAATGCATCGTATGGATCGAATGCAATATTTCATTAACATCTTTTATTATTCTATATGTTCTTGATTGCTACCACTAATTAATCATGTTGTATAATATACACAATATTTATATTTAATTTATTCACATTTCATCCATTTATCAACTTGGACTTCACTTAGTAAATGCAAGTTAATTTTTATTTTTATAATTGGTGTTGTGTTGACTGAAGTCTACATCAAGAAACATGTTTTCATAAGAATTGATGATTTTTGCTGTGGATGCAGGACATCTAGGGAATGAAATTTGTGGGTAGTGAAAGCACTACACTAGGTAGAGCGGATAAATATTTCTAGAAAAAGGCAAGAAAAATTCATTCATCATGTCTAAAGATGCAAAATATATGTTCATTGACACTTTGTTACAATTTTTACTTACCTCTTTGTTCAATTTTTATGGTCTTTCCATATTTCTAGTTAAGATATAGAATGCATTACAAATAACTATTACAACAACTAATTTTGTAGAAAATTTGGTATCAGCATCGGGTTTGATACAGAATGCATTATAGTGTTTTGGAATTTATTCAGCTTGTTGGGGTTTGATTGTTTTGTATATTTGTTGCCTATTTGTTATGCTTTATCATATGGGTGTTTATAGTGTTTGATTGTTTGTTTAATTGCACGTATAACATCTATAATATATATTTATATATAAAAAACTATATATATATATATAAGAATATACTACTTGCAAGTTCAAAAGAGCCGACAAGTAGTATATTTTTAAACAAAGATTTAATTTAGTGTTGGTTAAAAAACGACAACTACAAAATAAACCGATATATGGCTCCATAAATATGTGTCATTTGCTAATGACAAATGCTTAGGGGTCGACCGAGTGATGACACCCATTCATGCCTGACGTGTCAACTTCCAAATGAAAAAAAACTATGTGTCGGTTACTAAACGACACATAACTCGTGGAAACTAACAAGTAAGATCAATTTTTACTCCAAAAACATGTCACCTTGCTAACCGACATTAAGATTTGTGCCGGATTGACCAAACGACATGTATAGAAATATGTGTCATGACGTTTTGAGTCACACAAAAAATGACATGTATGTAAATACGTGTCATTTATCAACTAACATATAAGACCATTTTTCTTGTATTGATAAATAAAGTAATTCTACTTCTAAACACTTCAAATATCAGATTCACTTTGAGTTATCTTAGGTGCACTTACTTATTAGGGTTTCCTTCTAATGCATGCCCATCGAGAAAACTTCTATCATGCACTGCTTTGTGGTTTTTAGACCTTTTCATTCTTCCTGCCATCGACTGAGCATTCTTCATTTGTCTTTGATCTCTTCAGATGTTGTATTCATTGGGTTTCATGGCCCTCTTCTAAGTATTCTTTATGCTTCTTCGATTTTCTTCAATCTTTGTATTTGTTGGGTTTCATGCCCTCCTTCCAATTGTTGTTCAAGTTTCCTTAATCTGCTTCAAATTTTGTACTCAATAGGTTTCATGCCCAAACTTCTATTCTTGATTCTTTTCAATCCATTGGGGAAAATCCCTTGATAATGTTTGCACATTCTTCATTCTTAACTTCTCTTACATTGGACATTCTTTATTAGGGAGTTTTGAATTCTTGGACTTGTTGGAGATCCTTCCATTTCTTTTCATAAGTTCCTACAAAGTTCAAAAAAATTCTTATAAAAATTAATTCTAATTTTTACCTTGTTTGGTGTGTTCCTCGACAAACTGCCTTTTGGTATCTGGATAAATTATTCTATGTGATTCTAGTTGAAAATTCCATCAACTAAGGTTGCTATTCTTTCCTTGTAAGTTGTTAACCCATTGTCATGGTCAACTACTTGTCACTGATTCCATCGAAAGTGCCTTAAGTTAATAAGGAATTCCCCTCTTTTTCTCTTTTTTTCTCTCTCTCCTCTCTCTTCGCTTCTTTTTTTCTTTCTCTTTCTTCTCTTTTCTCTGTTCTCTCTTTTCTCTTCTCTTTTTTTCCCCTCTTTTCTTTTTCTTTTTCTCTTTCTTCCCTTTTCTTTCTTTCTTTTGTTTTCCTTCTTTTTTTTACCTTCTTTTACCAATTTGTCCCTCATTAAAAGGACAGCCGACAAACTGTCATTGCTTCATTCATGTGTAACTTCTTCTTTCTTCATCTGATTCACTTTTGATTTTCTCTTACGTGTTCATCTCAACTTCTTCTTTCCAATGGTGGATCATCTAGTCTATCTTGACTTGAATGAGAGTGATCTAGTCTAGAAATCGACATTGAAGGGTGTTCTAGAGGACCAAGAGGTACTTGTTGTCTATGACGTGGCTTCCCACACGATCAGCCAAGTTTGCATTCTTTTTAACTTTTCAATTTTCTGTTTTCTAGGAATTTACTAGGCATGTACTCATGTAGAGATTTCCATTTCCCATCTTAGGACTACCATGACAATAGAATGTGTGGGGTCTTTTCCTGGAGCCCATAGTTGGTTCTTAATAGAAAATTAGGTTGTTAGAAGTAGAATTGCTGCTACTAGCTTGTCTCTCACATGTTTCTCAATACACTGATAGTCAAATGTTAGCCGTTTTATGTGAGAGGTGGATGGATACAACCCACACATTCCATCTTCTGATTAGTGAGGTGACTATTATGCCTATAGATATTGCCACTCTGACTGGCCTTCCATGTGATGGTGAAGTTGTTCCTATAAATACGTTTATCGCAAACTTGAGGGATCAGTAAAACTTGATCCAACAACTTCTTAGGTGTGATGTAAAGGTCAAAGATAAATTCGCAATTCGATGTGTGGTATTGTATAAGTATTGGAAGAGGATGTCCAACTTGACTCCAGTCAACGGGGATCAATATGCACGTAGCTTCACTATGTATCTACTCGGTTCGACACTCTTTGCCAACGCATCGAGCACTACCTTCTTGTCTCTAGTTCCTGCTTTCTATGATCTTAATCGAGTGAAGTATTTTGACTGGGGTCGCACCGCTCTCAGTGAGCTATATTTTGGCTTGGATCAAGCTTGTCGAGGCATTGTCAGGCTTTCTAGATTTGCTACACTTGTTGAGGTAATTCCTTTCTTTTTCACACATTTGTGTTTTATCATCATGACTCATATTTTTTATTCTGTATCATCCATGATAGATGTAGGCGTATGAGTTGGGAGTTTTACCATCTCCTCTTCATGCTAGTGAGGATTCTTCTTTCCCCCGGATGAAGAGGTGGGCTGCATGTTGTACAGAGCCCGAGAGATCTCTCGAGTTAGACTTCTTTTGTTATTACATTCACACATTGACCTGGGATAAGGTAACAAAGAATTTATAGTCAATATTTCATTTATGCCATATTTTTGCCATGTCGTATTCTTTTGCAGATTCATTCTGAGTGGTAGGGTCCAAATGAGCATTGGTATGAAGCTATGAGAATTGCTGCCCCTTCCAACTTTTATCGCATCCTCTTTCCTTGTGTAAACAGCATGATGTAGTATTTGGGTGAATACGTGTAGGAATGGCTCAAGGGCTTGACACACCATTTGGTTCCTCCTCTGCCACCAGTTTTGGTGATTGATTTAGCCGACTTGGCTATAGAGCTAGAGGTATTGGTCTACACGATCAGGTTTCACTTGAGTACCATCTAGTTCCCATTGATGACGACTTCTTATATCGGTTGGGCTCAAGCCATCTTGTTTTCCACTAGGCTAGGCTGATCTGCTGTCAGCACCCCACATCCTCCAGCGATGTCTAGTCACTCGGGTAGTTCTTCTGTTCATCGTGGGAAGATATTGAGAGCTTCATCTTTAGGTACAGGCACTTCAGCTCCTTTATCTACAGCAATTTAGCAAGCACCTCCTCCAACTTCTTCAGCTGCCCTGGCTGCTCTAGCCAGTTATGTGATTGGTGATCTTTAGGCTTACCCTAGTAATGTCATTTACACGTGGGATGACAATGGGTCAATCCACAGCCACGTGATCACCGTGGATCCGAACATGCTCGTCCCTTTTGCTCCACAGAATACCACTTTGGTAAGTTTCCTGATTGTTCATTTCTCAAATTCTCTCTCATTTATCACTAATAGGAATGCAATCCAATATAGGTGCCAGTATCTTCCATGGAGCAGGTTTTTTGCATACAGGCCACTTCGCTTGGGTATGTCTTATAGATGTCTCACTGATATCAGGTAAGGTGTCTTTTTATAATCCATGTATGTATGATTTCTATCTTAATAGTTCTTCTAACTACATGATTTTTTGCTTGGTTAGATGGATCATCAAGAAGTCATTCGTCTGTAGTGTGAGGTAGAGCACCTTCATGCTTAGGTTACCGCTTTCTCCTTCGATATTAATAATGATGGCGATGAGTGAGGACTATAACCACCGGCTTTTATCAAGATTTTTTGTGTATTTTTCTTCCATGTATGAACTTTCGTGATGTATAATCAAATATATTTCAAAGATTTAGTGAAACTTCTTTATTTCTGATTCCATACATGTTGCGTATTGTACTAAATTTACAGCCAAATTCATTTGTTTCTATATCATCAGTTATTCAATTATGAAGAACACTACAAAATCCAGAAGCCACACACTCAAAATTGCTCGCTGGTACGCGTCGCAGAAGTCGAAGGATCCCATAAATGGGCTATTGGCCCTAATGGCCGTAGGCTAGCCATTAGACCGCCAGGCGGCTATCTGACAACCAGCCAACTATCCTATAACAACCAATCAGTAGTTAGATGGCCGGCTGGTGATTCTCCATAAATTCTATCTCGATTTATGCACTAATTAAGTGTTATTCCTTCTAGCTACTTCTGTGCACCTTTTCTCTCATTTCTCGAGGTTTCTTTCTTCACATTAACACCTCTTTGTGTCATTTAACATGTCTAAATCTTCTTTCCAGATCTTCCAACGTCTACTAAGGCCTTTGAGGGATAAGGACTGGAAACAACTTGAGCTTGTCGGTCTCTATCATATGAAGTTCCTTCATCAGGTTAAGCTCGACATCTCTTTTCCGAAGGACTGTGCAGCCTTTTGGGATTCCCACGATCATGTCTTCCGCTTCAAAGAGCAGGAGCTTTGCCCTTTGTATAAGGAATTCTCCACCATACTCGATCATCATTCATCTAGTTCTAAGCCTTATTTTGCACACTATCTAGATACCATCAATATCTGATCTTGCCCACTTCTTCAATTTCTTGATTTCCACCACTGGCATTCATACTAGGGGTGGTAAAGTGACACGATCCTCCATCATGCCTTTGCTGGGGATGATGAGGCAAGACTTCATCTGGCTAGCTTTTCCTTCTTTAGTTCTACCTCCTTCCGTAGTTTCCATTGGTCTCATAGATGGTCTCGAAGATCCACGTCTTATGACCATCATTCCTTGGATGGGTCTTAGTTTCACGGTAGTTCCCTTGATTTTGGTTGAGACATTGATTAGATTAAATCATGTTAGGATGAATCTAAGTCAGAGATTCAGCGGCAGTCATCTGCTTCTTCAGGTTTTTCTTATACCCATATTTTTTAACGCTCTAACTTTTGTCTAAGCTATCCTTTTCTGGGTTTTTGGCTTAGCGAGCTTTCCCTGACTTTTGCCTAAGCTGTCCTTTTGGGTTTTCAACTTAGCGGGTTCTTCTTTTTTCTCATGCCTTAATTTGCCTAAACTGCCCTTTTCAGGTTTTCAGCTTAGCAGGCTTGCCTTCATTTTTGCCTAAGTAGCCCTTTCGGGTTTTCGACTTAGCAGGCTTTTTTTTTTATTTTTCTTTTTTTCTTTTTCTTAGATTTTGTTGCAAGAGGGATTATTTGTTCTTACACCGCTTGAAGGAGGCATTTCTCGTATAGCCCTCAGCTTCACACGAGAAGGAGACTTGAGAGATGCTCTTCTTGGATTGACTGGCTGTGAGTCATTCCTGATACTCAGATTCATTGGCATTGTTCATGGTAGAGGTTGGAGCATGGGACCGTAGGGACATATATTGCATGCGTGCAGTATGGTCAAAAGTAAAGGACTGTGGATTCACCAATTGCTTTCAGTCATCGAAGACTATTTGCTCGTTATCTAAAGCATGTGAGATATTCTTGGGCACATTGCACCATTGAGAGGAACCTATTTCGTGATCCTGATTTTGAGACTTACGATCTATACAAGGATTGGGTGGCCTTTTAGGCTCTATTCCTAATCCAATTCTTCGCGCGAGATAGTGTCGTTAGCAATACGATGAGCCTATTCATAATCCATCGAAGAGGTAGAGACGAAATTATTAGTTCCTTGGTTGGCTTAGATGTTCGATGTTTCCTTTCTGTTGTTCTGTAAAATAATAAGACATTTCAAAAGACATATTTGTTCCAAATAGTTTCATTTCATTAATAAATGTACAATCTTTGTTCTTCAAACAATATATGCAGAATGATATAACTCCTATCATTAATAAGCCATTTTGGGTTTTCTAATTAATTATTTTTCCTCTCACTGTTTATCTTTTTTTTATATGTAATATTTCTTCAACCTGTCCATGTTGATGGGCTCCATGAACTCATTCCCTTCCATATCCGATACAATGACGGCTCCGCTGGACATGACCTTTGTTACAACAAATGGACCCTCCCAGTTAGGCTTAAACCTTCCTCTTGGATCAAACACAATTGGTCTCGCTTGCTTGAGGACCAACTCTCCTTCTCTGAACTTTCTTTCCTTTATTCTTTTATTAAAAGTTCGAGCAACCCGTTTCTGGTATAGTCGCATGTGATACCTAGCCTTCATTCTTTTTTTCATATATAACGGCCAAGTGTTCATGTATGCTACGAATCCATTCCTCTTTAGGAACCTCTGCCTCAATCAAAACTCTCGCTGATTTCATTTCTATCTCTATTGGTGGAACTACTTTTGAACCATATACCAATGAAAATGGCGTCATATCGGTCGAACTTCTGGGTGTTGTTCTATAACCCTAAAACACAATCAACAACTTCTCTACCCAATCATTATATGTCTGCACCACCTTGGCCAACATCTTCTTCATATTCTTATTAGTTGCTTCTATCGCCCTATTGGCTTGTGGTTGATATGGAGGTGACTTATGGTGTTCAATTCCGTACTTCTCAAACAAAGCCCTAGTTTCGACTTGAAAAGAACCCCCATTGTCAGTCACGACATGGTGTGTACCCCAAATTTGCATATAATGTTTTTCTCAATGAACTTCACCATTTGCTTAGCCCCTAACTTAGTGTAGGACTCAGCTTCTATCCACTTGGTTAAGTAATCGATTGCCACCACCACATATTGATGTCCATTAGAGGCCGACGACCTTATTTTGCCTTTAATATCAATGACTCACAGAGCAAAGGGCCATAGTGTAGTCATCCCTTGTAGTTCCAAGGGTGGTTGATGGATCAAGTTTCCATTAATCTGGCATCGGTGACACTTATTCACAAATCAGATACAATCTGTCTCCATAGTTAGCCAGTAGAATCCTTGTCTCATGATCTTTTTTGCAAGTGCTAGCCTATTCATGTGCAGCCCACATACACCACTATGGATTTCTTCCATAAGTCTTCTTGCTTCTTTCTCATCCACACACCTCAGTTGTATCCCTTTCGGCATTCCCTTGTACATCATCCCTTGATAACAAGTAAATTGTTGGGCCAGCTTACGTAAAAAAGCCCTATCTTTCTTGTTGGGATCCTCAAGCAAACTCCTATCTTCAGATATTTCTTTAAGTCGTAAAACCATGGCTTCTCATCCACCTCGATCTCTGTTACATAAGCTCCATGTAATAAGGACCCCATGCTTGTGATATCACTATTGGCCTCACCAATAATTCTTGCGTGCTTACCCATACTGATGCCAACGAAGCCAATTCGTCAGCCATCTGATTCTCACTTCTAGGAAGGTAGGTAAAGGTGCACTGCCTGAACCTCCCAATCAATCTTTTGACATGCTCAAGGTAAGGCTTTAGCTTCCCTTCTCACAAATTGAAATCTTCATTGGCCTGAGGGATGACTAGCTTGGGGTCTCCCAACACCTATAGTTCATCAATACCAATGGCAATCATAATTTCTAAACCAAAAGCGTTGGCTTCATACTCGGCCATATGTTAATGACCCTAAATTCCAACTTCTTGGCGAACGGGATGACTTCTTCATTGTTGACACTAGAATAACTCCTATTCTAGCACTGTTATGATTAACAACTTCATTAAAGAACATTCTCCATCCCATTACCGAGATTACTCCCAAATGTTCATTTGGAAATTCCAACTCCTGTGGTTAATCTTTATTAGCCGGTTCATAGCCAAGAATTTTGCTACTATTCTTCTTGGTGGCATATTCAATATCGAATTCTGATAACTGTACCAGCCATCTTGCTAGCTTCCCCAATGCTTGTGTCTCATAAAGGTACTTCGTTGGATCCTGCTTCGAGATAACCTTAATTTTGTAGATTGAAAATAGTGCCTTAATTTCTTTGAGAGCCAAACCACAACTAAATAGGTTTTCTCCACGTAGCTTTACTTCATCTCATATGGTAGCAACTTCTTGCTAAGGTAATAGATGGCATGCTCTACAGCTGTCTCATCTTCCTGTGCTAGCATAGCAGTGATAGCCTTCTCCTCAAGAGTTAAGTAAAGGACTAAATTCTTCCCAGGTTTTGGCGATCTCAAAACCGATGGGTTCTGCAAGTACTTCTTAATCCTTTCGAATGCTTTTTGGCATTGATCATTCCATTCTACCGGCTGATCCTTCTTCAAAAGCCTAAAAATCAGTGCACAAACAGTTATCAATTTAGAGATAAACCGACTGATATATTGGATCTTCCCTAGAAGCCCTCTAACTTCTTTTTTAGTCTTAGGTGGCGACATCTCTATAATGGCTTTTACCTTGTCTAGATCCAATTCTATCCTTTTCTTGCCAATTACAAACCCCAAAAACTTCCCTGAGGTAACTCTGACGCTTTTTTTGGATTTAACTACAGCTTGTATTTCTTCATCCTTTATAGGAATCTATCTAAGGCTGCAAAGATACCCTCTTGAGTCTCGGACTTCACCATCATGTTATCCACATAAACTTCTATGTCCTTGCATTCTTCAAACCGAAGGGCATCACCTTGTAGCAATAGGTTCCCCATTCTGTAATGAAGGCTATCTTCATCTTGTCGTCATTGGCCATCATTATCTGATTGTATCTAGAAAACCCATCCTCAAAAGAGAAAATCACATTGGCGGCAGCGCTATCTACTAACACATCAATATGAGGTAAAGGAAAATTATCCTTTGGTGAGGCCTTGTTCAAGTCTCGAAAATCTACACACATTCGGACCCTTTCATCCTTCTTTGGTACGGGCACAATGTTGGCTAACCATTCAGGATACTTCACTAGAAGCTAGGCTTCAATTTGTTTAGAGACTTCCTTTTTGATCTTCTGAGCCCACTCTGGCCCATTCTGCTTAACTTCTGCTTAACTGGTTTCATATGCGGATAAGTCAAAATTGTATGCTCAGCAATGCTTTTGTCGATTCTGGGCATGTCATGATAGGACCAGGCAAAGACTTCTTCATGCTTCTTTAATAATTTTTCAAAATTCTCTGTCTCTTTAGGAGTTGTATCAAGTGCAATGCATATGTTCTTAGGTTTGTCGATTGTATCAAGATTAATGTCATGAGTTTGAATGGTGTGTATTTCAAATATGCTAGTGAAATGCAAATTATGATGCACAACACCATTAGGAAATACCTCAAGCACTTAAGCAAAATTATTCTTCATTGCATTAAACTTTGAAACATAAACAATGTCCTCTTCTTCAAAGAGGTTGGGTACAAAATATATCTTCATAAGATACACTTTTAATTCCTTCCTTTGTGAAAGTAGCTAGGTCGATGGATGGGTCCATTGGTAGCGCTGGTTCTTGATGCTTCTCCTCTTTGATGGTCATCTTCTTCATCTCTCTCATCAAGTCATTCCTTCTGAAGACTCCTGCTTGAAGGATATCTCTCAAGATCTCAAATCTGGGCTTCAACATTCCCTTGAAAACCCATGGCTCAGCAGCTCCTACATACTTTATATCAAAGGTTTCATTAGGCTTTTCGCGCGTCGTCTCAAAATCGCTCAAGATTACCCCCAGTTCGGTATTGTGGTGATATTGTTCTACAAATTGCTGAAATAGCTCCTCCCAAACCTTCTTGAACTCTTTTGGGAAGGTGATGATACCATACTACTGCATCATCTTCTAATGATAGAATGAAATACTTCAAGACATACTCCTTTGACAAAGGAGTGGTAGCCATAATAGTAGCATACTATCACAAATGTGTCTTTCGATTACCCTCTCCATTGAACTTGGGCAAATCTGGCATGCAAAACTTCGGAGGTAAATCATTGTTCCCAATGAGCAAGATGTCATCTAGGTGTTCAACCCTTTTTAGCCCCTTCTTCTTCAAGACAAACTATACCTTCTCCATGTCCTTAGCCAATTGCTTGACCGATTCGGGCTCATCTCGGTTGGCTGGGTCTTTCCCCCTATCTTTGCAATGGCTAGTCTCACCCTCATCACCACTATTACCTTCAGGCAGAGGCTGGCTCATATGGTTAGGTCTATTTTGTAGAGCTTCGATGAGTTGGCATATTTGTTGTTGGAGTGTAGTCATATCAGCTCTCAATTGGACCATCTCTTGATTGCTGTTGTTGGGTGTCGCCATTTCTGCTGTTGGTTCCTTTTGTCTTGTTAAACGATAGCCTTGTCTAACCCAAGCTATGATGGCTACAAAACAAAGGTGTTAATGCCATGCATGCATGCATGTATTCATGATATTATGGATGCTCATATAAGGGCATAGACAGACTTTCAGCCTTCCAACTTTATTCCTCCCACACATATGAGGTCGAGTCTCTTTTCCGAGATTTTTGGCCTCATTCCCAAATCATCATCATGGGATGTGGAATTATGAGATTCTCTATCCTAATTCTAACATTCAAGTTGATGTTGGATTCTTCATGATTATCGTAACATGGCTTCTAAAGGTCATGACAACCCTAACTCATGGCACTCGTTCTTCTGGGTGATTCGACATATGGCATTTGTTCATGGTTTGTTCCATGAGGTTTGAGTCAATGTTATTCTAATCATGTGAATTTACATCCATGAACATGGGTTTTGGATATTCATCCTATTGGAAATTCCTAGATTCCTCTACATGGGCTTGAGTCTCATGGGTTCAATGGCATGGGCTCCTTCGAGCGAGAGGTGGCTAGTATCTTTTTATATATACCAAGTCAATGGTACGTGCACAAAGGTAGTGACACCAACATGAGTCATCTAAGGGTCAAATAGAGCCAAAGACTTCTCATGCCAATACCACACAACTAGTTTAAGTAATTCATGCTCATTGTATGCAATGTGCAGTGATGTAAGGACTCAAAACAACAAAGTAAGCCATTGGAATTTGGTATCCCAATTAGAATCAACTTCTCTTATCGCCAATGGAATCGCCACTATGAATGGGGCTTTCATCCCGCCAAAGCATCTGTGACCATGACACTGTGTCAAAGCCTTTTTGAGACTCAAAGGAACACAAACGAGCCATGGGCACGTCTGGAGAATGGAGTCGCTACCCAATTTTTCAATTGGGAATGAATAGGGGTAATCCAATCCCTCGCTTTATGACCAAAAACACCCTCGTCCCTTTAGTGTTAGGTTTGGGAAGTTAGGTACGAGCCACTCACCTTGTTCAGATCAAAATTCGGCATCTACTGGGGTATACCAAATAAAAATAGCTTAAACTGTTTTACAGTCCATTTAAGTTGTTCGTTTTATGCACACATTTTTAGTTTTATCTTCACTAAACAAATAAAGGTGAATTTTAACCATGGTAATTGTATATACATACAAAGAAAGAGGGACGAGAATAGAGTTGCATTTCCTTGCAAACATGGGTATAAGGGATAGGATTACATCAATTTGTTATTCAACAAAAAAATAGAGTAATTCTACTTCTAAACACTTCAAAATATCACATTCATATTAAGGCATATCAAGTATTAAAAAAAATAAAAGCATTCAATTCGAGATTCGATAAATAAGGAATTCCTCGTCACTATATGTGAGTCCATTCAATGTTTGTCAAGTCTCTTTTATGACATCATTCGATCATAATTATTCAATTACACTTCTAAACATGGTAATTATTTAAAATAAAATCAATCAACCAATTAAATTCAATACAAACCATAGTCTATAATCATGGCACTTCTACCTAGATTTGATATTTTTTATCATGGTAATTCTGCCTAAGCATGAAAATTCTAGTCTAGTAATTATAGTAAACAATTACATTTTTAGCCTAATTCAATCAATATCAATCATGGCTACTCTACTCAATTCAAGCAATCAATATGGCAATTCAATCAATCAAAATAATTCTTGCCTATTTTATGCTATTTCCTAGCATGCTTCAAAACAATCATAAGTTCAATTCACAGAGTGATTCTAATCATGCGCTCCTAAGCATGATTCTAAGCATTCGCAAAGAAAATAAACTCCTAAACATTTTTCTAATAAAGAAGAGGAAGATGACTTACCTTGACATGCATTTCCACCTTACAAAACAAATGAGGATTAAACAATTCATAAAATCCTAAACATGCTTCTAAGCATAAAAACAAATCCTAAACATACTTAATAAATTTAAACATGCTTAGTTCTAAGCAAGAAAAATAAAGAAAAAAAGAGGAGGGACAAGAGAGGACTGCTCTTAAGACATACTCTTTCCGAGTTTAGAGCAATAGAACGCCCAAAAAAACTATTGAATTAGAAAAGACTCCTTGAATTCTTAAGTGTATCTTCAAGAAAGAGAAGAGATGATTTTGATTTGTCTTGAAAAACGAGCCATGGGGGTTCATATAGTTGAAAGGTTGAGATAAAAAAGGATGCAAAGAAACAAAAAAAGGAAGGTTGCAATTGAAATTTACCAAAATTAAAGGGAGAGCCACCAGTCGGCTATGTGAGGACCGTCATTCGATAGTGGGACAACCGTTCGAATGTGGGTGGACTGCCAGTCAGTGGTAGGATAGCCATTTAATCGTCAGTTGGTGAAAACTAGACATTTGTAGTTTCATAACAGTATATGAGTTATTATCAGATTTCTCTTCGATTAGTTTTTGTGATTTTTTCAATCTCATATGTCAATTTTTTAAGCTTTCAGTCAATTTTTCCTCAACATCCTTCCTTTTGCTTCCAACGGCATGTTCGCCATTTTCTTTGCTCTTCATTCATCATCGAGACTCAAAAATCAATTGTCTATAGCTATCAGCACAAAAATTTCCAAAGATCACATGCCTACAACAAACTTGAGATTTCATGGGATGATTCAAGCTAACTAGGACATGTATATCTCAAAGGGAAGACCAAAGGCAGAAGAAGATATTTATGCATTTGATGAAAAAGATTGATAATGTCATTTAAAGCAATCAATTAATAAAATCAGTAAACACATAAAGATGATAGAATAGGAAAAAGAAAAAAAAGTTAGATTTTGGAAGTGATTGGAACAGGCATGGGCCTCCGATAGTAAGCTGACTATAGATGTACGTCTGTATCAAGTAGGCATGCACCTTTTCCTTCCCATAATCAGGAATTAAATAGAAAATAGAACATTGAAAGAAAGGAGAAAGAGGAAATATAATGGATTTAGGTAGATTAAAGCAAGCTCTTAGAAGATAGAAATGATAAAAATTGAAGATTAAAATAAAGAGCAATTGATTTAAACACAAAGAACATCTGTGGTAAATGACAAACTAAAGCATGGCTATGAACTGGGCTTTCATCCTACCAGAGCATTTGCGACTATGACACTATATCAAAACCTCTATCACGACTTAAGGGAATACAAACAAGTCATAGGTATGTTTGGAGAAATAGAGTTGCCATCCAATTATTCAATTACGAATAAATAGGGGTAATTCGATCCCTCGCTTCAAGACCTAAAGTACCCTCATCCCTTCAAAAATGAGTTCGAAAAGTTAGGTACGAGTCATTTGACCCGTACACCAAAAAAAAATGCCTCATATTGACATACGATCCACCTAAGTTGTTCATTTTACACACATTTCCATTTTTATCTTTATTAAGCATGTGAGGTGATTATTCAATCAAATAATAGCTCAAATTCATTCATAGAAAGAGGGAGGAGAATCAGTTACATTTCCTTTCAAACATGGTAGATAGGGGAAAGGATTGCATTGCTCTTCAACAAATAAAGAAAATTATACTTTAATGCTTCAAATATATAATTCAATCACATAAATCATACATTCAAATATCAAATATAAATAGTCAATTTGAGACTGAATAGATAACGAATTTCTCACCACGATATGTGAGTGCATTTAATGTCTATTAAGCCGTTTCAAGCATATACTTATACATTCATTCATTACAAGTAATGGTCCCTCAACATCAATGTGACTCCACCATCACTTCATGGCATTATCCTAATCATGTTTCTAATCATAGTATATCAATACATTCATTTATATCAAACTACAAAACCATAATCCAAAATCATGGCATCCTGGCCTTGATTTAATAATTCTATCATGGCATTCTGCCTGACACATCCGGAAAGGATTATCTCCCAAGTATAGGAGTGTCGAAGTAATAAACCCGGTACGACCGGGGTCGATCCACGAGGAAGGGGATTTAGCGCTACAAACTGAAAGGTAAGCAAATATGATGTAAATGTTTTAAATGAATAACTAGATATTATCAACAAATAAAAGTTAAAGTGGTAGGTGGTACTACCGACCATTCAAATGTAAAACAAAGACAGAAGGGGGTAAAACCATCTATGGAAATAAGTGGTAAAACCTACCATAGCAAATAAAAGAACAAGTTCATAAATATTAAACGAGAATAAATGAAATACACAAGTAAGAGAAACTAACACAATAAAAATGAAAGCTAAAGTTAGGGGATTCGCCCTTGATATATCAAATAAAGATAAATAACCCAATTATAACTCCATTAGAATTCACACATTAAAGAGGTTCCAATCAGAAGGTATGTCATTTAAAGCCCATTTTAGTTATATGAATTATATTTGTTTCATTACAAATATTTATACCACTTCTTGTAAATGGGTTCAAGCATCTAATGTGCCAGTCACCATATGTCTACAGCAAATCAAGGTTCCTAACTAGACTTGTGTTGGTAAGGAAGAATCATGCAACATCTAGAAAGGATCCAAGCATTTGATATGCCAATGATGGTCTACAATGGATCAAGACCTCCATTTTATGAGTGGTGTCAAGATTGATTAGGGAAATAAATATAAATCATATAAAATAAATAACAAAAGATTATGATTATTAAGCACATATCAAAGGGTTAGAAGATCGTTATTCTCGTATCAAGGGTTTCACCCTTTCGCCTTAGCAAAAGAGAATTTTGCAAGACATTATGGAAGAAAGGAAACAAATAGCAAGAAAAAGAAAATTTATTAATAACATTAAGAAAACAAAACACAAGAGCGAAAACCTTAATAATAGATCACAACCAAAGCCAAGATGCCCTCATAGGTCACAATGCACCTCTATTTATAGATGCATTCAGGGGCAAACTTGTCAAATTATAAAGGAACAATTGTAAAATATCTTGTTGACAATTTGGATCATCAAGTGCACCAACTTTGACCACTGATTTTGGCATCGAATTATTTAGAATTTTGATCACATGAAAGTTGTAGTTATTTCTCGCAGCTTTCTAGAAAATCTTGATTCACACAATTTGGATACATATATCAAGAGATATGATCAAAATACTGATGCATGATTGGACTAGGTCGAAACTGCAGATGGGTTTACTTCAAGCCCATTTTTGGTTCACTAAGAGCTCGAATTTCATAATGCTTGTGAAATATGATCTTGTAGATAATTTAATCAGCTTTCCAAATCAAGATTTGCACCATTTTAATCTATAAATAGAAAGTTATCACCATTTTACCAAACCCATAACAAAAACCAAAATTAAGATGATGTTAATTCAAACGATGCAAAGATTACAAATATGCTTAAGTTGAGAAATTTAATGACACTATTAATGCAATATGATAATTAAGCACTTATTATGCATGCATATTTAAGGGTTCATCACACCCCCAAACTAGCTTATTGCAAGTCCCTAGCAATTAAAACACTATTATTTAGAAGTGATTTATATAATTTTACATCTAAAGTGGTCATTATTGCACTCTTCTTGATTATATCCAAATAAACAAACTCCCAACCAATTTTTTTCTCTTTTTTTTAAATGACTCATGTGCCCTTCAGTCAAGATATTAAGAAAACTTATTTTTGTGCTCAGTCGACAGATGACTATGAGGCTTTTTAGAAAGAAGTCATATCGATTTTAATATTTGTCAAGCCTAACATCCTTAGGCAGGTGGCATTCATTCATCATTATTTTTTTTTATATTTTTTTTGAAATAATACATCTTTAACCCATGTAGTGAGCCTTAGGCTAATGACTCCCAGACCAGTTGGCCTTAGGGCATTAGGTGTTAAGATACCCCTACGAGCTTAACAACTCGGGTTGTCGATGCTTTATTTTTGCTTAGAAACTTGTGGATAGTGCAATGTTTAATCCCATTAAGCTTTCTCCTTAATCCATGTTATGAGCTTTGGGCCAATAGCTCCCAAACCAATTGGTCTTAGGGTATTAGATGTTAAGGCACCCTCGAGCTTACTTGCTCGAATTAAGGAGGCTACACGACCAAACTTATCCATAATTTTTTTTTTGTTTTCACTTTTTTTCTCTTTTTTTTTTTTAACTTTCCCCTTCCTTTTGTTGTTATCCTAAACAAAACAAAAGAGCTCAAACATTTCAACATTTCATTTTGCAACCCACAATCATGCATCAAAGTATGTGTGTGTGTGTGTGAAGAAAGGTTCATGAATACTTGCTTAATGAGTACATGAGCAAATAGTTTACTAAATGATAAGGTCGTGAGAGTTCATAGATTTAAATAATTCAAAGTGAAGTGAATAAGACATCCTCATTATAAAATTCAAAAATCAAAAGTAAATAATATCAAGTTAGCTAAAATGAGTCTTCAAAAGTGCAAAATAAAAAAAAAATGACAAATTAGTTAGAATGGGTTTCAAGAGTTCAAAATAGCCCTCTTTACTTTGCCATTCCTTACCCATAATGCATCTCAAGAGGATTTGAACTCCTTACACCGCACTTTGAATCTAATTACTAACTCACTTTTTTTTTTTTTACAAAAAGAAAATATAAGACACACTTATGTCTACTATTCTGTTCCCTCCCCCCCCCCCTCCCCCAACCAAATAAAACATTGTCTTAAATGTAAAGAGATAGAGTATGGGATACATTACCTAAAGCTTTAATTATTCAAAAGAGACGACCTGAAAGATACATAAAATAAAATGATACAAATGAAAGAAAAATTATAAACGGAGATTCAGATCCAATTTGTACTTTTTGTTTTGTCCCATTGACCAATTAATTTGAGTTATAGCTGGGTCAAGTTCATACTCGACTGCTTGTAACTTATCAAGTAATTCACTAGCAGTAGTGGTAGAAACAAGGATCTATCACATCGAATAAGGGATAAAATTCTGTTCTACAGCTACATCAATAAAACGTATCAAAGTATCAAAGAAATTTTTAACATTCAACAAACCTATGGGTTTTTGATGGAGGTTCAGTATGGCCCAAGAGGCAATTTGAAAATTTCCTTCAAGAGTACCAAAATCACCTGGTAAAGCAATAAAAGCATGCGAATTGATAAACATATATGCCATGCATTCATGCATAGAGGAGACCTATAACTCTTACCCAACCATCTTTCCAATGATGCTTTCTATAGCCACAACTTTAGGAATAACACCTAAAATTTGACTACCTCCTAAGAGTGCAGCTGTTGACACATAACCCATTAACCCGAGGCTACCTCCCCCATAAACCACATGAATCTTTCTTTCAGCTAATAGCCTACCAACATAATTTGCTACTGCTATAAAATCTTCACTTTTTCTAGATCAAGATCCACAGAATACACATATCTTTTGGATTCGATGTTTTGAGGTTCCTTCCATGTGTAGCAACTTTCTAACTATATTTGTTAAGTGATGAGCCAGAGATATCATATTTATGGAGTGCAAAAAGGTATTCTAATGATGACATCTATATAGGTAGCTTGGCTATTTGTTTAAAAAGTTTGACAATAAAGCATAAAAATTCAAAAAAATAAGACGAAAATAAGACCCCATAAATGCATAAGTCAATCGAAAGATAGAGATATAAATTAAAAATGACAACTGTAAGACATAAAAATTCAAAAAATGATAGCACGTATGCATATGTACAGGTAGTTGTGACTATGGCTCACATCTTCCTCTAGTTTTACGTCTAGAAACAGCTTAAACACCTTCTATGAGTTAGGGATAAGAGATGTCATATTTATTGAGTGCAAAAAGGTATTCTAATGATGACATCAATATAGGTAGCTCGGCTGTTGGTTTAAAAATTTTGACAATAAAGCATATAAATTCAAAAAAATAAGACCCCATAAATGCGTAAGTCAATCGAAAGATAGAGATATAAATTAAAAAATAACAACTGTAAGACATAAAAATTAAAAAATGATAGCACGCATGCATATGTATAGGTAGTTGTGACTGTGGCTCACATCTTCCTCTAGTTTTACGTCTGGAAACGACTTTGGTGTGTCCAGAAAAGTGAGAAGGGGGTTGTTTATATAGAGGAGGGGTGAAGCTAAAAAAGGAAGGTTTATAATGAATTTTTGTGAAAATACACCATGAATAGCCGAGTGGCCATCTTCAAATAGCCGGTTGGCTGTCTAACAGTTGGCCAGCCATCACCCAATAGTAGGGCAACTGTTTGATAGCCGACCGACCATTATCTCCTCAGCCCCTTCTTATTTTGCCATCCTTTAGTGTAGTATCTTGAGGCCTTTGTCCATTCGATCACACATTACTTCTTGGATTCTACTCCAATTTGTGATCCATAAATTTCTACGAAAACTAGACATCTGTAGCTTTGCAAGGATGTATGACTGACCATCAGATTCCTTCTAGATCAATTTCTATGATTTTCCAAAGTCACATGTCAATTTTTAAGATGTTTTATCAATTCCCTCCCATCTTTCCTTCTTGGCCCCCCAAAGGCATTTTATTCACTTTGTTTGCTCGACATTCGTCTTCATTCCTTTATCGAGCGTCAAAAATTCAGTGTCTATAACTTACCCCTACTTTGGAGAGGTTTGTGAGATATAAAAGTCGACAAAATACTCTTACATCATCTTTCTTTCTTCCCTCTCGACATCTTTGTCTTTGTTCTTATTTTGTCAGGCTTTGTCATCATCTCTCTCTCTTCTTCCATTCTTAAAAAAGGTGTACTCACATGAGTGCTGAGGCACCCATTCTAAGGGTAGATATGCCCATCTACGAGCGGATGTGCCCATTCAAGGGCTAGAAGGCATCCTTATGATGCTATTATAAAACACTCTTTTGTTCACCTACTTATTTAGGGTTTCTAACAATCTTCAGTACACCTACTTCTTAAGATTTGGTAGCACTCTTTAATGCACCTATTTCTCTAGGGTTTTCAACATTCTTCAATGTGCCTTTTCTTAGGGCTTGTGGCTATTCTAAGGGCTTAAAACACTCTTAAGTGCACCTACTTCTTTACAGTCTTTGACACTTTTTAGTGCACCTCTTCTTAGGGTTTGTGTCGATTCTAAAAGCTTAAAACACCCTTAAGTGCACCTACTTCCTGAGATTTTCAACACTCTTTAGCGTGCCTCTTTTTAGGGCTTGTGGTTATTCTAAGGGCTTAAAACACTCTTAAGTGCACCTATTTCTTAGGGTTTCCTTCTAATGCATGTCCTACTAGTAAAACATCTATCATGCAATGCTTCACAGTATTTAGACTTTCTCATTCTTCATGACTTTAGCTAAGTGTCTTTCATACTTTCTATGATTTCTTTAGAATTTGCATTCGTTGGGTTTCATGCCTATCTTCTAAGTATTCTTCACGCTTTTTTGATCTATTCTAGATTTTGTATTTAATGGGTTTCATACCTAAGTGTTGTCGCTTCTATTTCTGATTCTTTCTAATCCACTGGGGAAATGCATCGTGTTATGAAGATCCTACTTGTCTTTAGCCGAGGTGGACTAATATTCTCGCAACTTTATTGTCTATCTACTCAGTACGATGCTTTTCACCAATGCGTCGAACACCACTACTTTGACTTTACTTCCTGCCCTCATCATCTCAATCGGGTAAGGGATTTCGACTAGGTCTATGCTACTCTCAGCTAGCTATATTTTGGTTTGGATTGAAACTCTCAAGGTGCTACTAGGATCACTGGATTTGCTATACTTCTTGAGGTAACTTCTTTCTTCTTTACACCTTTGTATTTTATCCATATGACTTCCATTTTTGATTCAGTACTATCCATGATAGATGTGGGTGTACGAGTTAGGAGTTCTACCATCTCCTCTTTTTGCTTGCAAGGATTCTTCCTTCTGACAGATGAAAAGGTGGGCTAAACGTCATGTAGAGCTCGAGAGGTCTCATGAGCCAGACTTATTTCGTGATTACATTCATACGATAACCTGGGACAAGGTAAAAAAATGTTACGGTCAATATTTTTGTTTATGTCAGAATCTTACCATGCTTGTCTACTCTTTCATAATTTCACTCTGAGTGGTGGGGTCTTGAGGAGAACTGGTCAGCAGCTATGAGGGTTGCTTCCCCTTTTAACTTGTACTACATCCTCCTTCCTTACATTAACAACATGATGTGGCATTTGGATGATCGCGTGTGGGATTGGTACAAAGGCCCAACACATCCTATAATTCCTCATTCGCACCAATTTTGATGATAGATTTAGCTGATTTGGCTATAGAGCCAAAGGTGTCAAACTACACGATTGGGATTCACTTGAATAGGAAGTCATTCCTATTGATGATGACTTTCTATATCGACAGGATTTGAGCCTCTTTGTTACACGCTAGACCTAGCCGATCTGTTAATGAGATTCCTCATCCTCATGTTGTGTCTAGTCATACCGGTAGTTCTTCCACTCGTCATGAGAAGAGATCGAGAGCCTCCTATTCGAAATACTAGCACATTAGCTTCTTTCTCCATCGTCACTCAATAGCCATGTGCACCTCTAGCTCCTTTAGTTGCCCCTACTACTCCAACCAATCATGTGATTAGTGACCTCCAGGCTTATTATAGCAACGTTGTCTACACATAGGATGCCAGTAGACAGATCAGCAGTCATGTGATTACTGAGGATTAAAACATACCTGTTCCTTTTATTCCTTAAGACACCACTCTAGTAAATTTTTTTAGTATGTGTTTCATAAGTTTCCTATCATTCTTTAATCAATTATTAATCATAAAAACAAAAAGCAATGCTATGTAGGTACCACAATCTTTCATGGAGCGAGTTTTCTGTATGCAAGCTACTTCTTATGGATATGTTTTGCAGATGTCACACTAGTATCAGGTAGAATGCCCTCCTATGCTTCATGTATGCATGATTTCTATTCAAATAGTTTTTCTAACTATATGACTCGTTTGCTTGGTTAGACAAGTCGTTAAAAAGTTACTCATTTGGAGCATGAGGTTGAGCGTCTTCAAGCTCAGGTTGCTGCCTTCTCCTTCGATATCAATAGCATGGCAATGAGCAAGGATTGTCACCACCAGCTTCTTTCATGGTTTCTTTTGTTTATTTTGCTTCTATTTATGAACTTCTACGATGTACAATCAAATGTAAACAATTTTTAGAAACTTATTGAAAATTTTCCATTTTCGATTCCATAAACTTTGTGTATTGTGCTAAGTTTACATCCAAATTTATTCAAATTTGTTTCTACATTATCATTTATTCAATTTTGAATAAAACTATCAAATTTAGAAGCCACAGGCTTGAAATCGCTCGTCGGTACGTGTTCCAAAAGTTGAAGCATCATGCAAGAGGCGGGCTAATGGGCTGTTTAGCCCTAATAGCCGTCGGCCAGCCAACATACAGTTGGGTGGCTATCATGCCACAACTGGCTGGTAGTCAAATGATTGGTTGACGGTTCTCCGACGATTTTTCCTTCTTTGTCTCGTTTTGTCCACTATTTAAGTGTTGTTCCTCTTTGCTACTTCTCTACACCTTCTCTCATTTCTCGAGACTTCTTTTCATTTTTTTCTCAGTGCCTTCTCGCCCCATCCAACATGTTTGAGGCTTCTCTCAAGATCCTTTAGTCTCTTTTAAAGCCTTTGAAAGATGAAGACTAGAAACAACTTAAATCCGTTGGTCTTTATCATTTAAAGTTCCTTCATCATGTCAAGCTTAACGTCCTTTTTCTTAAGGATTGTACAACCTTCTAGGGTCCTCACAATCATGTCTTCCATTTCAATAGGTAGGAACTATGCCCTATATATGAGGAATTCTCCCCTATGCTCGGTCATCACTCATCCAGTTTTGAGAGCCTTATTTTTCCTACCGTCTAGACACCATCAAGATCCAATCTGCCCACTTCTTTGACTTCCCGATTTCCACCATGGGTATTCATGCCAGAGGTGGTAGAGTGATATTATCTTCCATCATGCCTTTGCTCAGAATGATGGATAGGACTTCTTCTGGTTGGATTCACCTTCTTTAGCTCTGCTTTCTTGCACAATTTCTGTTGGTCTTACCAAACGGTCTGGAAGATCCACATCTTGTGGCCATTATTCCTCAAATAGGGCCCGTTTTCATAATTGTTCCCTTGATTCTGGTTGAGAAACTGATTGTACTGGATCATGTTAGGGTGGATCCGAGTCAAAGGTTCGATGGCAATCTTGTACTTCTTTAGGTATTCCTTTAGTCCTCCTGAGCTTTCGAGTTCAGTCATTATCATTTTTTTAATGCTATAATTTTTACCTAAGCCACCCTCTTCTCGTTTTCAACTTAGTAAGCTTGCCCTAACTTTTGTCTAAGCCGCCATTTTCGGCTTTTCAACTCAACATGCTTTTCTTTTTCTCATGCCCTAACTTTTGCCTGAGCCGCCCTTTTGGGTTTTTGACTCAGTGGACTTTCCTTTTTTCTTAGTCCCTAACTTTTTTCTAAACTGCCCTTTTGGGTTTTTAGCATAGCCAGCTTGCCTTAATTTTTGCCTAAGCCACCTTTTCAAGTTTTTGACTTAGTAGGCTTCTTTTTCCTTTTTTTTTCTTTGTTTCTTTTTCTTATATCTGATTAGAAAAGAAATTATCTATTCTAGCACTGCCCAAAGGGGATATTTCCCATTATAGTCCTCAACTTCATATAAGGAGAAGACTTAAGAGACATTCTTCTTAGGTCGACTGGCTTCGAGTCATTCCCAATACTCGAATTCGCTGGCATTGTCCATAGTAGAGGCTTGAGCATGTGACAGTAGGAACATATATCACATTCATGCTTCTAGCAGGTTTTACCCATAGTTTATTCTATGATCCTGCTAGACTACATAAGCAGTATGGATTCAAACAGAGGATTGTGGATTCACCGACCGTTTTCAGTCTTAAGAGACTGTTTGATCGTTATCTAGAGGGCGTGAAGGATTCTTGGCCATATTGCACCATTGAAAGGAACCTATTCCATGATCCTGATTTTTAGATAGACAATTGGTACAAGGATTGGGTGACATTTCAGACTTCTATTCCTAATCTTGTTATTCAACCTAGACAGTGCCGTGAGTGATATAGTGAGACCATTCGTAGTCCATGGAAGAGATAGAGGCAACATTGCTAGTTGCTTAGATGTTTGATGTTTTCCTTTTGTTATCATGCAGAATAATATGACATTTCAAAAGGCACATTTGTTCCAAACAATTTCATTTCAATTAATAAAAGTACAATCTTTTGTTCTTTTAACAACACATGCACAATGAGACAACTCCTATCATTAACCACCCATTTTTGGTTTTTTGATTAATTATTTTTCCTCTAACTCTTTTTTTTTTAATATATAATACTTTTTTGGCCTGTCCATATGGATAGGCTCATTGAACCCATTCCTTTACATGTCTGATAGAGTTACGACTCCGCCAGACATGACCTTCATCACAACAAATGGACCTTCCCAGTTGGGTTTGAACTTCCCTCTCTAATCAAATACAACTGACCTCGCTTGCTTAAGGACCAACTCCTCTTTTTAGAACTTTATTGCCATTATTCTTTTGTTAAAGGCTTGAGCAACCCATTTCTAATATAGTTGCATGTGATATCTGACCTTCATTCTTTTCCCATTAATCAAGGCTAATAGTTCATATCTATTACGAATCCACTCCCGTTCAGAAACTTCTGCTTCAATCAAAACCCTTACTGATTTTGTTTCTATCTCAATTGGTAGGACTACTTGCGAACCATATACCAACAAGAAGGGCATCATGCCTGTTGAGCTTTTGGGTGTTGTTCATAACCCTATAACACAAATAGCAACTTCTTTGCCCAATCTTTATACGTCTCCACCACCTTATCCAACATCTTCTTGATGTTTTTGTTGGCCGCCTCTACTACTCCACTGGCTTGTGGCCTGTACGAAGATAATTTATGGTGTTCGATTCCATATTTCTAACAGGGCCTTAGTTTTTGCCTGAAAATGGACCCTATTGTCAGTTATGACACGGTATGGTACTCCAAATTTGCATATGATGTTCTTCTCAATAAACTTCGCCATCTGCTTTGCCCTTAGCTTATATAGGACCCGATTTCTATCCATTTAGTGAAGTAGTCAATAGCCACCACATATATTGATGCCTATTAAAGGCTGATGACCTTATTTTGCTTATAATGTCAATTCCTAATAGAACAAAGGGCCATAATGCTACCATCCCTCGTAGCTCTAATAATGGCTGACGAATCAAATTTCCATTGATCTGACATTAGTGACATGTTTTCATAAATCGGACATAGTCTGTCTCCATGGTTAGCTATTAAAAGCCTTGCCTCATAATTATTTTTTTTGGGCACTAGCCCATTCATGTGTGGCCCACATACACCACCATGGATTTCTTCCATAAGCCTCCTTACGTCTTTCTCATCAACACACTTCAGTTGCATCCCTTCTAGCATTCTCTTGTACATCACCCCCTGATGACAAGTAAATTGTTGGGCCAACTTTTATAACATAGCCCTATCCTTATCGTTGGCCTCATCAGGCAAAATCCTCTCTTTTAAATATCTTTTAAAGTCATAGAACCATGGCTTCTCATCCACTTCATTTTCCATTACGTAAGGTTCCATATAACAAGGATCCTATGCTTGTTATATCACTATTGGTCTCACTAATAATTTCTGTGTGCTCACCCAAACTGATGCCAACGAAGCCAATGCGTTAGCCATCTGATTCTCACTTGTAGGAAGATAAATGAAGGTGCATTGCTTGAATCTCCCAATCAACCTCTGATGTGTTCAAGGTACGATTTTAGCTTCCCTTCTTATAGATCCCAAGCTTCATTGCCTTAAGAGATAACCAGTTTTGAATCTCCCAACACTTCTATTTCATCAATGCCTATAACAATCACAATTTCCAAACCAAAGGCACACGCTCCGTATTTAGCCATATTATTGGTGACTCTAAAATCCAACTTCTTGGCAAATGGAATGACTTCTACAGTCGGTGAAACTAGAATAACTCCTATTCCAACACCATTGTGATTAATTGCTCCGTCAAAGAACATCCTCTATCCCACCACCAAGATTACCCCCAGATGCTCATCTGGAAATTCCAACTCACATATTTCGTCGTCATCGACCGAATTCATAGCCAATAATTCTACTACTATTCTTCATTTCACCACCTTCTTGGTGACATACTTAATATCAAAATTCCAACTCACATAGTTCATCGTCATCGACCGAATTCATAGCCAAGACCTCTACTACTACTCTTCCTTTCACCAACTTCTTGGTGACATACTCAATATCAAATTCTAACAATTTTACTAGCCATCTCGCTAACTTCCCCACCAAGACTGGCACCTTGTAAAGATACTTCATCAGATCCTCCTTTGAGACAGCCTTGATTTTATAAGACTGAAAACAATGCCTCAATTTCTTTGGGAGCCACACCATGGCCAAGTATGTTTTCTCCACATGACTATACTTTATCTCATACGGTAGCAACTTTTTTCGCTAAGATAATAGATGGCATGCTCCACACCATTCTCATCTTCTTATGCTAGCATAGCACCAATGGTCTCCTCTTTAAGAGCCAAGTAAATAATTAAATTTTTACCAGGTTCTGGCAATCTCAAAATTGGTGGATTCTGCAATACTTCTTAATCTTCTTGAATGCCTCTTGGCACTGATCATTCCATTCCACCGGTTGATCCTTCTTTAAAAGCCTGAAGATCGATGCATAAACGGTTGTTAATTTAGAGATGAACCGACTGATATACTGGATTTCCCTATAAACCCTTGAACTTCTTTTTTCATCCTGGGTGACAGCATCCCCGTAATGGCTTTGACCTTGTCTGGATCTACTTTTATCCTCTTCTTACCAACTATAAACCCTAACAACTTCCCTAAGGTGACTCTAAAGACACACTTCTTTAGATTTAATCATAGCTTGTATTTCTTCACCCTTTCTAGCAACCTATCTAAGGCCTCTAAGCGCCCCTCTCGAGTTTTAGATTTCGCCACCATGTCATCCACATAAACTTCTATCTTCTTATGCATCATGTCATGAAACAACATTATCGCCATTCGTTGGTAGATTGCCTCTACATTATTCAATCTGAAAGGTATCACCTTGTAACAATAAGTTCTCCATTCCGTAATGAAGGCTGTTTACATCTTATCTTTATTGGCGATCATTGTCTAATTGTATCTAGAAAACCCATCTACAAAAGAAAACATTACATTGGCAGCAACGCTAGCTACCAATACATCAATGTGAGGCAAAGGGAAATCATCCTTCGACGAGGCCTTATTTAAGTCTTGGTAGTCTACACACATAAGAACCCTTCCATCCTTCTTCAATGCTGGCATAATATTAGCTAACTATTCCAGATATTTCACCACTTCTAGAAACTTGGCTTCCATTTGGTTGCAGACTTCCTTTTTGATTTTTTGAGCCCACTCTGGTCTCATCCTCCTTAGTTTCTGCTTAACCAGTTTCATATGCGAATAAGTTGGAATTGTATGCTCAGCAATGCTTCTGTCAATTCCAGGCATGTCGTCATAGAACCAGGCGAAGACTTCTTTATGTTTCTTTAATAATTTTTCAAATCTCTCTCTCTCTTCAGGAGTTGTATCAAGTGCGATGCTTATGTTCTTAGGTTTTTTAATTGTACCAAGATTAATGTCATGAGTTTTAATGGTATGAATGTCAAATATGCCAGTGAAATGCAAATTATGATGCACAATATCATTAGGAAAGACATCACATAATTAAGCAAATTGATTTTTTATTGCATTATACTTAGAAACATAAACAATGTCCTCTTCTTCAAAGAGGTTGGGTATAAACACATCTTCATAAGGTACATCTTTGATTCCCACTTTTATGAAAGCAGCAAGGTCGATGGACAGGTCTAGTGGCGATGCTTGGTCTTGAGGTTTCTCCTCCTTGATCGTCATCTTCTTCATTTCTCCAACCAAGTCATTCTCGTTGGAGGCTCCTGCTTGAAGGATATCTTTGAAGTTCTCAAATCCAAGCTTCAAACTTCGCCTAAAGACCCATGGTTTAGCATTACCCACATACTTTATATATTGGGCCTTGACAAACTTAATGAATCCCCTTTTCTTGGACTCAAAGTCTTCTTCTTCTCCTTCAGAATTGTAGCCCATGCCTTTTCTCGAAGTTTGGCTTTTGAAAACTTGAAAGGATGTTAAGCCGGAGGCTCCTGCTTGAAGGATATCTTTGAAGTTCTCAAATCCAAGCTTCAAACTTCGCCTAAAGACCCATGGTTTAGCATTACCCACATACTTTATATATTGGGCCTTGACAAACTTAATGAATCCCCTTTTCTTGGACTCAAAGTCTTCTTCTTCTCCTTCAGAATTGTAGCCCATGCCTTTTCTCGAAGTTTGGCTTTTGAAAACTTGAAAGGATGTTAAGCCATGTCCATTCCTCTCAAGCCCAATTCTTGATAGGTATCCTTGCTTCTTCATTATCCGAGATACAATCAAGCTAACTTTGTCAATCATAGCCACTTGAAAGCCACCTATGTAATTTATTTCTCCAACCTTTACACTTAAAGTAGTTGATGCAATTGTTGAGGCTGCATGAATGGTCACAATCTCCCCATCCATGTTGAATCAAATCTTCTAATGTAAGGTGGAAGGAACCCTGCCAAGTGAATGGAACCGTGCTCATCCCAACAAAGTACTAAATGTGATTGGAATATTGAGGACTATGAATTCTATCATAACTTCAATCGACCCAATCTTCAGTATTGCCTTGAAGATCTTAATGGCACTCCTCTTCGAGTCATCATAAGCCCTGATCACCATCTCACAAGGCTCAAGTTCATCTTCATTGACCCAATACTTGTGCAATATCTTCATAGACGCAATGTTAATGGCGGACCCGTCATCCACCATGATGCAAGTAGATGTCTTCCCACCAATTTCTAATGGTTTGTTATAATTCCTCCCTTTCAAAAGGTAGATCTTCATCGGTAATGGTGATCACAGCCTTCTCATTTACCCCATTGGGTCTTCCTCTAATCAAGGCAATCAACATTTCATTTGTAGTGGTAGCCATTGATATCTCTACCTCCACCAAAGCCTTTGACATGGCTTCTCTATGATTCTGGGATGATATTAGCAAATCCTAAATGCTAGAATTTGCTTGAGTCTTCTTTAATTGCTTGGTCACTTGATCTTCTTCTCCTTTGGCTTATTTCTTGGAAACTTCTTTGTCTTTCTCGACTATCTTTTCGATTGTTTTCTCTTCTCCTTCTCATGGTAAAATCTACCACTTCTTATTACTCCTTCGACATTCTTACTCATGTATTTCTTCGTCAACTCTTAACTCTTCTTCTTTGTCACTACTAAAGTTAGCCCAAAAGGTGGGAAGGGCCTTGACTTTAGGAATGTCATCCCAAATCCCCATAACTCTTACTTCCCTACACCTTCTGGGTAAGCTCTCTCTCTGTTCAACACTCTCAACTCACTTCCATTTCCTAGTTTCAGTACCCTTTTTCACCTTGAGTCTTCTAGGTGGTGGGCCTTTTCTGACCCTTTTTCTAGCCATCCACTTCTTGGCAAGGCACTCAATGGTGTGTACTTCTCCTTAACGGGTGTCACTTCAACTGCCTCTTCTTCTTCTTCTTGTGGCTTTCTTCTTCTTGGTCATTAAGGTTCACAAGTTTGGGTTCTAAGCTTCGTTTTACTCCCTTTACTGTAATATTAGTCCATGCACCCTTCTTGGTGTGAATCTTGGCTATTAAAGGAACGGGTTCGTCTTTCACCCTCTCAATGATCTCTTTGGTCTCTTCTTCTTTGGGTCCTTCAATCTCGGGCTCTTCAACCTTGGGCTTCTTCTTAAAGACCACATTTCTAGCAAATTGTTCAACTTGGATTTCTCCTTTCTCTTAGCTTTCTTGGCCCTGCCCAATCTACTTTCTTCGAAAGAGTTCATGACGTGCTCTTCAGTCAAGCTTGACCCAATCATGCTAGTTGATAGATGAGACAGTCAATTGTAATTGGGCAGTGGGTTGCTCCTTGTATTAGGCTCATATGTCTCCTGGTCGAGAATCTGGCCCTTGTCAATAAAGTCTTGGATCTCATAGTGAAGGCAAGTGAAATCATCAGTCATGTGACCGGTCACTTAATGGAATTCACATTTCTCATGGTGCCTCTAATTCCTTAGTAATGGATTAGGAAGCTCTCTTAGTGGCGATGGCTATAAGATCCCTTTAGCTCTCAACCTTGCAAAGATTTTGGAAAGTGGCCTTTCCAAATAACTAAACTTCCTTTGTTGGGCGACTGCCTTCACCTCAACATGCTTTGAGGGTAGCTATTTCTCTTTTTCCTGGATTTCAACTCCCCTATTTGGATGCCTGAACCATACAAGTCTTAAAATGTCTTGATAGGGAAGCCCACAAGTCTATTGTTGATGAAATTATGGGCTCCATTGATCACTATACAAACCTAGTATTTCTCTGCATGCCTGGTGGTCATCTTGGCTGCCTTGGCTCTCCAACAAACTAGATACTCTAAAAAAGTCTCATTGGGCTTTTGCCTTATCGTCTCTAAATCCCTCAACATTACCCCTAGTTGGGTATTGTGGCAGTCCTACTCCATAAATTATTGGAAAAGCCCCTCCCAATGCTCTCAAACTCTCTTTGGAAGGTCATGATACTATGCTGCTGTATCGTCTTCTGAGGATAGCATGAAGTATTTCAATATGTGCTCCTTCGTCAAAGGAGTAGTGGCCATGATGGCTCTATACTACCTTAAATGTGTCTTGGGATTCCCCTCTCTATTGAATTTGGGCAAGTCCAGTAAATGAAACTTTGGAGGCAAGTCTTCATCTTCTATAAGTAAGATGTCATCTAGGTCGTCAACCCCCTTCAACCCCTTCTTTTTCAAGAGAGATTGGACTTTTTTCATGTCATTGGCCAACTGCCTGACCGATTCAGGTTCTTCTTGGTTGACTGGGCTTTTACCCTTGTCCATATCTTAGCTTGTCTCGCCATTTTCACCACCATTGTCGTCATGTAGAGGTGGGTTCATATGGTTGGGCCTAGTTTGGAGTGATTTAACGAGTTGGGCCATTTGCTATTGGAGTGCAGTCATATCAGCTCTTAATTGAGCCATTTAAGTATTGTTACTGTTAGATGCAACCATTTTGTCAACTGGTTCTTCTTGCCATGATATGATGCATGCTCATACAAAGGCATAGACACACTTTCAGCCTTGCAACCTTATTTCTGCCACATACGTAAGGTCGAGTCTTTTTTCCTAGGATTTTTGGCCTCATTCCCAAGTCAACATCATGGGATGTGAGAATGCGAGATTCTCTCTCATAATTCTAACATTCATGTTGATGTTAGATTCTTCATGATTATCATAACATAGATTTCTAAACGTCATGATAACCTTGACTCATGGCACATGTTCCCATTTTATTCTTATGAGTAAGTTGACACGTGGCATTCGTTTATGGTTCTGTGATGTTTTAAATTGGTGTTATTCTAATCATGAAGAATTTACATCTATAGACATGTATTTCAACACAGGTTTTGGATATTCATCATATTGTAAATTTATAGAGTTGTCTATATGGGCTTGAGTCTCAAAAGTCTAATGGTCTGGGCTCCTTTGAGCGAGAGGGGTCCTTTTTGACTAATCTTTCTTTATTCCAATTTAATGGCATGTGCTTAAAGATGGTGACACCAATATGAGTCATCTAAATGAGCCAAAGACTTCTCATGCTGATGCCACACGACTAGTTTAAGCAGTTCATGCTCATTGTGTGCAAAAGTGTTATGATTTAATGACTCATTAAACTGACATGAGCTATTAGAAATTAGTATTTCCATTAGAATCAACTTATCTTATCCCAAGGGGAGTTGCCATTGTGAATGGGGCTTTCATCCTGCCAGAGCATTTGTAACCACCACACTGCGTCAAATCCTCTTTCGAGACTTAAGGGAACACAAACGAGCTATGGGTACGTCTGGAGAATGGAGTCGCCACCAATTATTCAATTGGGAATGAATGGGGGCAATCTGAACCCTTGCTTCAAGACCTAAACTACCCTTATCCTTCAAAGATGGGTTCGAGGAGTTAGGTACGAGTCTTTCGACCCGCCTAGATCAAGATCCGACCTCCATTAGGAAATACTAAATAATCACATCTCACGTCGTTACTTATTCCACTTAGTGCTGTTCATTTTATACACACAATTCCATTTTATCTTAGTTAGTCATATAGGGGGATTATTCAATCAATGGCAATATATAAACATCCAAAGAAAATGAGAGAAGAATAGATTACATTTCTTTAAAACATGGGGGAATGGGAAGAGGATTACATCCTTTATTCTTCAACAATAAAATAATAAAAAAAATCCATACATTCATATTCATTTGAAACTTCAATAGATGATGAATTCCTTACCATCATATGTGATTCTATTTAACATCTATTAAGCTTCTTACATGCATCAAGTCATTCATTCCTAGTGATGGTTCCTCACCATCAATGCGAGTGCACCACCACTTCATGGCATCACCATTACACTTCTATAATACAAACATTCATACATTATAAATCATACAAAGCCATAATCTAATACCATGGCATTCTAGCCTAGATTTGATAAATTCTATCATGACAATTATACCTATTGCTATTCTATCATTATTCATATTAATTTATGGCATTTCTAGCCTAAGCATGGCATTCATGGCATATTCCTAAGTATGGCATTCATGGCATATTCTAGCCTAATTCAAGCATCAAACATCAAACAAGTTGCTCAAGAGAAAAATGGTGATTCTTACCTACTCTATGCTATTTCTTAGCATTCATCAAAGCAAATAAGTTCTCCTAGCATGATTCTAATCATGCACTCCTATGCAAGATTCTAAACATGTGGTCCTAGGCACGTTTCTAAGCATTTGTGAAGAAATTAAACTCCAAAACATGTTTCTAACAAAGGAGGGATAGTGGATTACCTTGACACGCTTATCCATCTTACAAAACAAATAAAGGGTAGAACAATTCATAATGACCCTAGATGACACATCCGAAAAAGGATTGTCTCCCAAGTATAGGAGTGTCGAAGTAATAATCCCGGTGAGACCGAGGTCGATCCACGAGGAGGGAAATTTTAGCGTTACAAATTATAAGATAAGCAAATATGATATGAATAATTCAAAGAAATGACAAGATAATATCAATAAATATGTAAGATGGTAGGCGGTATTACCGACCATTCAAATATAAAACAAAAAGCAAGAGGAGGTAAAACCATCCATGGAAATAAGTGGTATAACCAACCATAGTAAATTAAAGAACAATTTCATAAGGTGGTAGAACCTACCATAGTAAATAAAATAAAAAGTTCATAAACAATAGAATAATTAAAATACAAGAGGAATTAACACAATAACAATGAAGGCTAAGGTTAGGGGATCCGCCCTTGATATTTCAAATAAGGATAATTAACCCATTTTAGTTATATGAATTATATTTGTTTCATTACCAATATTTATACCACTTCTTGTAAATGGGTTCAAGCATCCAATGTGCCAATCATCATATGTCTACAACAAATCAAGGTTCCTAACTAGATTCGTGTCGGTAAGGAAGAACCATACATCATCTAGAAAGGATCCAAGCATTTGATGTGCCAAGGATTGTCGACAATGGATCAAGACCTCCACTTTACGAGTGGTGTCAAGATTGATTAAGAAATTAAATATAAATCATATTGAATAAACATTATAAGATTAAGATTATTAAGCACATATTAAGGGTTAGAGAATCCTTATTCTCATATCAAGGGTTTCACCCTTTCACCTTAGCAAAAGAGAAATTAGAAGAACATTATAATAGAAAGAAAATAAAATGCAAGAAAAAGGAAATTCATTAATAACATAAACACACAAAACACAATACAAGATCCTAGCCAAAGCCAAAATGTTCCAGCCAAGGCCAAGATGCCCTAATGGGTCACAAGGCACCTCTATTTATAGATACATCCAGGGGCAAACTTGTCAAATTACAAGGGCATAATTGTCAAATATTAGTTGTAAATATCTTTGACAATTGGGATCATTAGACACCGACTTTGACCATCAATTTTGACATCGAAATGTTGTGAATTTTAATCAAATGTCTGCATCAAAGTTGTAGATATTTCTCTCAGCTTTCTAGAACATATTTGTTTGCACAATTTGAATACGTATTTTGAGAGATACAGTCCAAATACTGAGGCCTGGTCAGACTGGGCCGAGACTGTAGATGGGTTCATTTCAAGCCCAATTTTGGTCCACTAATAGCCCGAATTTGATGATGCTTATGAAATGCAATCTTATAGACAATTGAATCAGCTTTCCAAAACATTAAGATTTGCACCATTCTGATTCTGATCTATAAATAGAAAGTTATGCCCATTTTACCGAACCTGTAACAAAACCAAAATTAAGAGGAATTAATTCCAAAGATACAAATGCTACAAATATGCTTAAGTTGAGGAATTTAATGACACTATTAATGCAATATGATGAACTAAACTCTTATTAAACATGCATATTTAAGTGTTCATCACACCCCCCAACTAGCTTATTGCTAGTCCCTAGCAATTAAAGCGTTATTATTTAGAAGTGATTTATAGAATTTTACATCCAAGGTGGTCATTATTGCACTCTCCTTGATTTTATCCAAATAAACAAACTCTCAACCAATTATTATTATTATTTTTTTATGACTCATGTACCCTTCAGTCAAGATATCAATAAACCTCCTTTTTGTGCTCAGTCAACACATGACTATGGGCTTATTAGAAAGAAGCATACGGTTCTAATATTTGTTAAGGCTAAAAACTTTAGGTAGGGGACCATTCATTTTTTATAATATATTATGTGTGTTGTTGTTTTTTTTTTTTTTGAAAGAATGCATCTTTAACCCTTGTAGCGGAGCATTAGGCTAATGGCTCCCAGACAGTTGCCTTAGGGCATTAGGTAGATGTAAGGACACCCTTTCGAAGATTAACGACTCGGGTTGTCGATGCTTTATTTTTGCTTAGAAAATTATGGATAGTGCAATGTTCAATCCCATTAAGCTTTCTCCTTAATCCATGTAGCGAGCTTTGGGCCAATAGCTCCCAAACCAGTTGGTTTTAGGGTATTAGGTGTTGAGGCACCCCTCGGGCTTAATTGCTCGAATTAAGGAGGCTACGAGACCAAACTTATCCACAATTGCTTTCTCTTTTTTTTTCACTATTTTTCTTTCTTTTTTTTTAACTTTCCCTTTCCTTTGTGTTGTTAT
>SNVD02009952.1:0-41039 GCA_013180625.2 Boswellia sacra
ATACCCTAGAAGGTAACTTTGATGATTGCTTTCTGATATTACTTCATTTAATTTAGCATATATTTGATTACCAGTCTTATCTTTGTGCAAGCCTGTTTCCTTTACATCCTAACAAGAAGCAGTTTGCCCAGCTTGAAGCCAAGATGCCTTTTAGACCCTTTGTAAATGACAGGCTTGGTCTTTCCAAGAAGAAGCTGAGTGAAAGTCCTCCAACTCTTGGACCTCAAAGAGGAAAGTCAATGATTGTAATAAAAATCCTATAGAGAAGTTTGTGCCTGATAAGTCTGTCTCCATTTAGCCTATGGTCGAAGCAACGGTCTCAAAGTCCACTAGAAGCAAGTTGCCCCCAACCTCTCAGCTACCTAGGCGTTCTACCTTTGATAGTGCAGGTTTTCAAAGTGGCTCGACATGCGAAGACTACTTTTATGAATTGTCTCAAAGTGCTATACGTTTCATGCCCACCAATGTCTTTTCTGAGAGTGTAAAACTTACATATTTTGATGCAATCACTGTCGGGATTGGTATCATACTTCAGGTTGGGTTCCACTAACTTTTCTTTTAAACCTTTTAAAAGACATGCCTAATATGTTTTCCTTTCTATATCTTTCTTTGTGTAGGCGACAGGACCCCTGACTCAAGGAGAGTCTACTAACACCAATCTTTTAAAGGAGGTCAATCATCTTACTTCTGAAGTTTCTGATTGGAAAGGGAAGCATCAAGTATGTCTTGACAATTTAACTAAAATAGAGAGAAAGATGGGAGAGATGAAAGAACAGATGGGCAAAATGAAAGCGGACTTGTCTGAAGCTAAGAAGGAGGCAGCTATCCAGCGTAAAAAGGCAAATGATCTCAGTCAAGAACTTCGGGAGAGGACTGTTACTGAGCAAAATAGAAGTGAGAAGGCAATTACTCACTTCTGTAGGGGTTGTATTTACTAGTAAGCTATGGAACATTCTTATATTGATGTGGTCAATGGTGTGCGTAAATGGTTCCATGATTGCTACCTAGAGATTGATCAGTCTCCCATAGCTGAAGAGTTAAACTTGGTGGCATAGTGTATCCCGACAACAAACTCTGATCCTAAACAATTCCACTAATTCATACTAAAAGATGAGGATTATGAGTCAATATTAGATACAGCAGCTTAGGAAGCCAAGCAAGGAGACTCTACCTTATCATCTTCAGATGAAGAGGGAGATGATGAGGCCATTTCTTAGAAGTAGTCGGAGTTCTTTCAACTAGGTGGATGCTTATTTATATGGGATAATAATATTAAGGTGGTTTTTTGAGCCATGACTTTATCTTTCATTGTTTTTGTTTTTAGTTTAATACCATAGGTGATGATTTGTCCTTACTTGGACTATATGGGTGGCAATCTTCTACCCATTTTAAAATAATAAGAACTCTTAAAACTTTTTCTAGTGTTGTGCTCTTTTGCTCCTTTCATCTTCTGTGCATGCTTTTAACTTGTTTATAAATGAGCTTTAAGGACGAACAAATTGTAATAAGATCAATCGAATACTTTATTGATAATCTCTTTATGTACGTATGGGTCTCCCTATAGGAGTTATTACACATGCATAAGTCCCTAGAGGGAGTTATTACATATATAAAGAGATTATGGATAATACTTTTTTAATTGCTCAACATTCCATGGATGATGAAGTAACCTCCCATCCATAGTGACTAGTCTATTGGTGCCTGGTTGGATGACTGCTTTGACTTGATAAGGACCCTCCCAGTTAGGCCCCAATGCTCCATCAGTGGGATCTCGAGTGTTTTATAGTACTTTCCTCAAAACAAGATCTCCCTCTTGGAACAATCGGCGCTTAACCTTAGAGTTAAAATGTCGAGCAACCCTTTATTGGTAAGTAGTAACTCTTATACTGGTGAGATCTCTTTCCTCCTCAAGAAGATCCAAGTTGAGTTGAAGGGCTTCATGATCAAGTTCTTTACTATATCCCTCAGTACGAGGTGATGGAAGACCAATCTCAATAGGAACGACTGCTTTTGAGCCAAATGCCAAAGAGTATGGGGTTGCCCCTGTTACTGTGTGGGTAGTGGCTCGATATGCCCAAAGTACTTGTGAAAGTTCCTCTGACCATGCATCTTTCCTAGCATCTAATTTAGTATTGAGGAGGTGTTTAATAGTTTTATTAACAGCCTCCACTTGATCGTTTGCCTGAGGGTGAGCTGCAGAGGAAAAAGCATAAAGAGATGTTCAACTCCTTATAGAAGTTTCTAAAGTTTGAGTTATCGAATTGCTTGCCATTGTCTGTAATGATGGTGTGAGGGATACCAAACCTATAGACAATTGATCTCTTTACAAAGTCTGTGGTCTTTTTTTCAGTAATTGATGCGAGGGGTTTAGCTTTCACCCACTTAGTGAAATAATCAATAGCAACAATAGCATATTTAACCTGTCTTTTACCCATTGGAAGAGGTCCAATAAGGTCTAGTCCCCATTGGGGGAATGGCCATGGGGCCACCATCGACGTCATGTTCTCTGGAGCTTTCCTTGGAATATTGGCACATTTTTGGCACTTGTCGCACTTAGCTGAAAATGCCTTAGCATCCTTTTTCATGGTCGGCCTATATATCCTTACTTGATACATTTATAAGCTAGAGATCGACCATCAAAATGGTTACCATATATTCCTTCGTGGATTTCTTTAAGGACATAATTAGCTTCTCCTAGGTGAAGACATTTCAAAAGAGGAAGGCTGAACCCTCTTTTGTAGAGAACTTTATTAACCATGGTGTACCTTGATGCTCTCCCACTTACCCTGATTGCCTCATTTTGGTCAGCTGGGAGTTCTCCTGTATCCAGGAATTTAATGATAGGGTCCATCCAACACAGGCTATCATTTATAACTATTGTTCTTTCTGGTCAAAGTTCATACTTTGATATACTGGGAAACTCTAGGATGACCATGTGAGAGACAATTGATAGAAGGGGGTTTACCCCAGAGGCAATTCTTGCTAAACTATAAGCCTTTGAATTCTCTAACCTTAAGGCTTTTATGATGTCAAAACCTTTAAAACTATGAAGAAAGAAGTTAACTCTATCTAAGTAAGCCATCATAGTGGAGCCTTTTGCTTTATATTCTCTGTGGATCTGGTTAACCACTAATTGGGAATCGCTATGAATGGCAATCTCTTCAACTCCAAGAGAAACTGCTAACCTAAGTCCTCCAAGGAGAGCTTCATATTTTGCAACATTATTGGTAGCTTTAAAATTAAAATGTAGAGCCACAGCAACTTTTACCCCATCTGGGGTTGACAAAATCAAGCCAACTTCGCTATCAATCTTATTAGATGACCCATCAACGAACAAGACCCATGCCTTCTATAGATCCATTTCTGTTGGCATTGGTCAATCATTTGATTTTATAGTTTCTTCATCCTCTTCAACTCCACTACCTGAAAACTCTGCAATGAAGTCAGCGACTGCTTGCCCTTTGCTAGATGGTCTTGCAATATAATGTATGCCAAACTCTCCTAACTCAATGGACTACTTGATGAGTCTTCCAAAAAGCTCTGGATGATAGAGGACCTGTCGTAAAGGATAATCAGTTGACACCATAACGGTGCGTGCTTGAAAATATGGGTGAAGTTTTCGTGCAGTAACAACTAGGGCGAGAGCAAGCTTTTCCATAGGAGGGTACCGACCTTCAACATCTATCAAAGCCTTACTCAGATAATAGACTGACCTCTAGATTCCCTGAGCCTCACGGATAAGAGCTGCACTAACTGCATATGCAGAGACTACTAGATAGAGAAAGAGTGGTTCCCCTATAATTGGTTTGGGGAGGAGAGGAGGAGAGGAGGAGAACCTAAGTACCTCTTAAGCTGTAGGAAAGCATTCTCACACTCATTTATCCATTTAAACTGCTTGCACTTTCTTAAAGCTTTAAAGAAAGGGTGACATTTGTCAGTCGCCCTAGAAACGAAGTGATTTAAGGCGGCAACTCGTCCAGTAAGAACTTGTATGTCTTTTAGTATTTTGGGAGACTCAAGCTATAGAAGTGCTTGGATTTTCTCAGGATTGGCCTCTATTCTCCTTTGGGTGACAACAAATCCTAAAAACTTTCTGGAGGATACCCCAAAACCACATTTGGTGGGATTCAGCTTCATATTGTGTTTTCGGAGGATACGTTATTCATAGGTCGTCTACATGGGATTTGGCATCCATACTCTTGGTAAGCATATCATCCACATAAACTTCCATGGTCTTTCCTAGGAGAGGAGCAAACATAGAGAGCACTAACCGTTGATAGGTTGATCCAGCATTTTTCAATCCAAAAGGCATATTCGATAACAGTACAACCCTCTATCTATAATGAAAGCTGTTTTTTCCTCATCTTTCAAGTACATTGGAATCTGGTTATAACCAGAATAAGCATCCATAAAGCTCAGTAATTGGTGGCCGGCTGTGGCATCAACTAGTTGATCTATCCTGGGTAATGAAAAACTATCTTTTGGGAAATGCTTATTCAAATCTTTGAAGTTGATGCACACTCGCCATTTTCTATTGGCTTTTTTCACCAATACGACATTGGAGAGCTATTCAGGGTAGTTTACCTCTCGAATGATTCCACTTGTCAAGGGCTTTTCTACTTCTAAGGTAATCGCCTTTGAACGTTTCGGGCTTGGTACCTCATCTTTTGTTGAATGGGTTTAGCTTCAGGGTTGACATTAAGGCGGTGAATAGCTACACTTGGGTCTATGCCTAGCATGTCTCTATGAGGCCATGCAAAAACGTCACTGTATTCTTAAAGAAAACCAATCAATTTGTCTTTGATATAGGAAGACTCTTACCCACCTTCACCGTCTTTTCTAGATTATTCAAACAGATAAGGACGTCATCCATTCCTTCCATTGGAACTACAACTTCCCCTTTCACAGGGTCTCGTGGATCCAAACTTTCCATCCCCTCGAAGGTTCTCCTCGAATCATCAATAGCTTATGCGTCTTCTCTTTGAAAGCCATATTGTAGCATTCTCGAGAGGTTTGTTGTTCACCTCTAACATCTTCTATTCTTGAAGGTGTTGGAAACTTCAAGATATGATGATAGACACCTATTACTGCTTTGAAGTCATAAAGTGATGGCCGTCCAAGAATGGCGTTATAAACACCCGGATGATATACCACGAAAAAATTTACCATCGTGGTTGTCTGTAGGGAGCCTTCTCCCAAAGTCATAGGTAACAAAATTACTCCTTCGGGAATAACCTTTCCTCCAACGAATCCCATTAGAGAAGTTTGGATGCCTCTCATATCTCTACGGTTAAGATCTAGTCGATCAAACACATCCAATGACATTATGTCAGCTGAGCTCCCGTTGTCAATCAATACTCTTTTTAACCTTTTATTGGCCACAATTACTATGAGGACCAAGGTATCACAATGAGGATGATGGATACCCTAAGCATCTTGAGATGAAAAAGAGATAACGTCATAATCCCTAACATTGGTAGAACAAGTCGTCAAGTTGACTTCATAGCGAGGGAGGTCATATCTTGCTTGCCTAGCCAAGTGACTTCGGGCCTAGGCACTTGGACCAGCCAATATTCCCCTAAAAATCGTGGCTACTTCTTCTAATAGTTCTTTCCCTTTGTCATTCTTATAGCTGGCCATCGTTGATAAGACCCTCAATTTGTTTTCTAAGTTCAAAGCAATCTGCAGTGTTATGACCATGAGCCCGGTGGAAATGACAAAAATTTCTCCTATCTCTTTCTCTTGGATTTGACCGTAAAGGGGCAGGTTCTTTCAGTAGTCCCATTATCTTTGATTTATTTTAAGATATCTTGCTGTGGCATGTTAAGTAATGTGAAAGTACAGTGCTCTTCCTAGGATCGATCATAATGCTCTTGGCAGGGTTGGGTGGATGACCTTTGTAACAAGAGATGATCATTTCTAAATGTATTTCGCATGGAGCGTCGATCCGAGGTTGACCTCTGATTTTTATCGCGATGTTCTTTCCTGTGATTCTCATATGACCGTCCATCTATACGTGAGGAATTAGGCATCACCGGAGTCTTCCCAGGTGATGAACACTTAAATATATATGCTTAATAAGAGTTTAATTCATCATATTGTAGTAATAGTGTCATTAAATTCCTCAACTTAAGCATGTTTGTAGTCTTTACACCTTTGGAATTACTTTCTCTTATTTTTGGTTTTGTTACAGGTTTGGTAAAATGGGCATAACTTTCTATTTATAGATTAGAATGGTGCAAATATTAATGTTTTGGAAAGCTGATTTAATTATCTACAAGATTATATTTCACAAGAATCATCCAGTTCGGGCTCTTAGTGGACCAAAAATGGGCTTGAAGTGAACCCATCTGTAGATTCAGCCCAACTTGACCATGCCTCAGTATTTGGACCATATCTCTTAGAATACTTATCCAAATTGTATAAATCAAGATGTTCTATAATGCTGAGAGAAATATCTACGACTTTTATGAAGACATGTGATTAAAATTCTCAATAATTCAAGGTCGAAATTGGTGGTCAAAGTCGGTTCACCTAATTACTTCAATTGTCAAAGTTGGTGCATATAATATTTGAAAATTATTCTGTTGTAAATTGACAAGTTTGCCCTTGAATGTATCTATAAATAGAGGTGCCTTGTGACCCATGAGGGCATCTTGGCCTTGCCTAGAATATCTTGGCCTGGCTGGGATCTTGTATTGTGTTTCTCTCTTGTGTTTTCATGCTACTAATGAATTTCCTTTTTCTTGCAATTTGTGTTCTTTCTCTTATAATGTCTTTTTAATTTCTCTCTTGCTAAGGTGAAAGCGTGAAACCCTTGATATGAGAATAAGGATTCTCTAACCCTTTAATATGTGCTTAATAATCATAATCTTGTGTTGTTTATATGATTTATATTTATTTCTCTAATCAATCTTGACACCACTCGTAAAGTGGAGGTCTTGATCCATTGTCGACAATCCTTGGCATATCAAATGTTTGGATCCTTTCTAGATGTCGTATGGTTCTTCCTTACCGACACAAATCTAGTTAGGAACCTTGATTTATTGTAGACATGTGATGATTGGCATATTAGATGCTTGAACCCATTTACAAGTAGTGGTATAAATATTGGTAATGAAGCAAATATAATTCATATAACTCAAATTGGTTGTTTATCCTTATTCAAAATATCAAGGGCGGATCACCTAACCTTAGCTCTCACTATTATTGTGTTAATTTCTCTTGTGTTTTAATTATACTTATTTATTAACTCGTTCTTTACTTACACTTGTTGATATTATCTTGTCACCTCTTTGAATCGTTCATATCACATTTGCTTACCTTATAATTTGTAGCGCTAAAACTCATTCCTCGTGGATCGACTCTGGTCTTACCAGGTTTTATTACTTCGACACTCTTATACTTTAGAGACAATCCTCTTTCGGATGTGTTACCAGGGTAATTTGCTTGATAAATTTCCTCTGCATCGACATGGCTGGAAACCCTTGCCAATGCTTCTTGGTACATGCGTGGGAGGTTAACATAGAATTCCCATTGTAGAGGGAGCTCCCCTTTGATTCCTCGGACCAAACCTTGCACAGCATAACCATCATTAAATTGATCCACTCGAGCGACTTCCTGTTGGTACCTATCCACAAATGCACGGAGGGACTCATTACGACCGTGCTTGATTGAAAGAAGGCTCTATGCCGATCGACTTCTCGCTTTCATATTGCTAAAGTGTGTGAGAAAACTACGAGCAAGCTCATCAAAGTTGGAGATGGATGAGGCTGGTAACCTCCTATACCATTGTTAGCTAATCCTTCAAGGGTAAGAGAGAAAGTTCTACACATTATTCCCCCTGAGAACCCTTGTATCTCCATATGAGAAACAAAAGAGTCTAAATGCTCTCAGGGGTCAGTTGTCCCTTGGTAAAGCTCGAGTTGTGGCATCCAAAATCTGTACGGGTATCTTTCCCTAAGAATATCTTCAGCAAAGGGTGACTCCCATTGTGGACGACCATCCTCTTCTCCTTCTGAACGCTTAATCAACTTCTCCAGTTTATGAATTTTTTCATCCATTTCTCGCTTGAATTTCGCATAATGATTATTTGATGTTTCCTCTTCTGAGACATCCATTGGAATAACATCTAGGCGATGATCCTTACTTCTAGGTGGTGAGTTGGGACAATTTCTTTTTAACTAGAAGTTGCCCTTTGGAGTGTAAGGACCATGATAAGAATAGGCTGGCTGATCAACATTACTTCCTTTTGGTCCTTGCTCAACACTTGTACAACGCTTTTTGTTTACAGAGTGATGAAGGCCTACTGTTGCCAATCTTTGTTCAGATTTGAGAAGTGGAGAAGGGGGAATCTTTGGGCGACCATCTTCTCCCTAAACAATAAGATGGGAAAGATTTGGTTGAATGACCTTTTAGAGAGGAAATCCAGTGGTCTGGGCGACCAGGTCAGTATGTCCACCAACATCAGTTGGGACATTAGCTACTATCATAGCATTCCTTAGGGTGTTTCCAGTAGCATTTCCAACCTATCGAGTACTCTGTCCAAAAGCTTGATTAAACATGGTCACCATACGGTTCATTTGCTCACCAAAATTCTGCATGGTGTGCTCCATGGTAGTCAATCGACTCGTCTTGCCTTTCTTTGGTCTCCTAGGTGGATGTCAGGGTTGCTTGGGATTAGAGGCCATCCTAGAGGATATTACTAAAGCTCTCCCAGAATCAACTACCCTTTGACGTCGGGGAGGGGCTTCTACCTCGATTTCTTCATCAACCTCTTGGGAGGTTGAGTGTTAGGATACGTGACTCATGATGTGTTTGATTATGTTCGGATGGGAGTAACAACTAAAGAGGCTTAGATTGCCTTTCCTATAGACGGCGCCAACTATTGATGAACAATTTTCAGACAATCAGAAAGCGAGTTGAAGCTTGAGTTGTACGTCGGATCCAACCCTGAGAACAAAGAAAATAGTCAAGGGTGCCGACGGTGGTGCCGACGAAAGTCCTCCGACGCCTAAGTCAGTTTTCGGCACACCAAAATTTTCTAATAGAATTTCTTAGAGAGAGAAGTTCTCAAAAGCAACAGAAATAGAGAGAAAAAGAGTTTAGAAAAATGTGCATACCTTGAGTAAAAATCTGGAGGGTTTATATAGATATTAGGAGGAGTCATTATGGGACCCAGATAATAGGCCCAAATAATGGGCTTCAGTAATAGGCTTACTATGTTAGGTTTAATTAAAGCACAATTCTGTTATGACCATAACAGATGGTAATAGCAAAAATGATTAGATGTAGACAAAAAAAAAACCATCACCAGGACACACATGCAGTGGCCATAGGAGGGATTGAAGAAGAAAAGAAATAAAGGAAATGGAAGAGAATTAGGAAAGAAATAGAGAAAAAAAACCAAAAGATCGACGAGTGGCATAATTAAGAAGAGAGATTTGAAGTTGACATTGTAGTGAACTGAACATAGGTTAAATATATTTGTTCCTCGATCTACTCCTTTTCCTTATTATTACTCAGGGCAACTATTAGCTCTAGTTCCTCACCACTGGCTATTAAAGAAACCTTGGATTGGGAGGTCTTGGTGTACTTTCAGGGGAAGGCGAGCATATCAAACAAAGCCAAAGAGTGAAGGAATAATTTGCGACAATATCCAATTTAGGGCCGGGCACTAACAGCAAGTGGCGTCGAAGGTGGCGGTGGAGAGTTAGGAACGAATAGAAAAGTGTGAGAGCGGAGAGGGTGAGACAAGAGAGGAATAATTATTTTCAATTATTTTTATTAAATGACTATTATAATCCTTTATAATTAACTTATTTACCTCCATTTAACTGTTAAACTAACAAAAGAATAGTCCACGATGTTTTTATGAAAAGATAAGGTTGGCGCTTATACAAAAGTGTAAAAGACATTTTTGGATGATAATACGGCAAAAACATAGGAGTTGTTTGTGAAATTTTTCCAATAATAATAATAAAATTTGACTCTTCTAGAAATCAAAGCATAAGAGGTGGACAATAAAGGTAATTGTTGATGGAATATTCTTTAAATCCCAAAATTAGTTTAGAATGCAAATCAAACCCTAAAGATTATTTTCTAATTCTATAGTCCAAAAATTAGTTGGGGTTTGAAGTATACAGCCTTCATTGTCATTGTCAACCTCCAAAAGTAATAATAATATATGTTTACCTATAATCAATTATTAAAATGAAAAATAAAAAGGGCAATCATCACAAACCACCCTTGAGGTTTAATTCACACTCAAAAAAAAGTTTGACAATTTTAACCTAAAGCTCCCTCAAACTTCTAGAAATGCATCACACATACTACCTATTGATGGAATCCGCTATGTGAAGTTAACATAATAAGGTTAGAACCAGAACTTCATTTAATTATGGGATATTTACATTTTCCCCCTTGAGGTTCGCTGCCATTTATCACCCTCATATTTTAGATATTGCAATTTGCCCCTTGAATTTGAATTAAGTCTATTAAATTAAACGGTGTATGGGTAAAATAGGAAAAAAATTACATGGATAAAAATAATAAATAAATGACAATAATAATAATTAAAAATAATGTATTATATTTAATAAAATCTCAACAGCTTAGCATTTAATTAAATTAACTTAGGTTATCGTTTTCTTCAAAATCTCACCATCGTCGTCCTGTCATGACCTCTCACCTTCGCCATCTCCATCACCCCTCATCACCGCCATCTCCATCGCCTTTCATCCCTGCCATCTCCATCGCTGCTCATTTTTGCCACTCCATCACCTCCCATCTTTGCCACTTCATTGTAGCCCGTCTTTGCCACTCCATCGCTGCTCGTCTCTGCCACTCCATCGCCTCCCATCTCCGCCATCTCCATCGCCACCCATTTTTGCCACTCCATCACCTCCCATCTTTGCCACTCCATCGCTGCCCATATTGACCACTCAGTCGCCTCCCATCTCCACCATCTCCATCGCTGCCCATCTCTACCACTATATTGCCTCCCATGTCTGCCATCTACATCGCCTCCCATCCGAAAGTCATTGAATTAGTTCGCATTCATGCTGTAAGTGTCTTTTCCTCCATTAATTTCTTCAATTGCGATTTGATGACTAGAGCAGAGAGAGATTAGGTTAGAAAGTACTTGAATCCTTTGTTTTATTTTGTTAATGTCTCAGTTGAGTAAGGAAGTTTGGATTCAATTTGTTAATATAATCTTGTGTTTAGATTGTTTTTATTATTATTAATTTATTAAATTTCTCTTAGATGTATAACTAAATTTTATCAGTTTTACAGTGTTATGAGCATTACCATTAATTGTTTGGGAACAAATTTTTTTTTCTTTTTTTGAAACTTTTTTGTTTTGAAGTTTCTTTCTAGGTACTCTATTACCAGCTTAAACCTTGAGTTTCTTGCTTCTAAAACTGTTGGGAGTGTGACCAAAGTCTCACATCGACTAGACATGGGAAGGATCATGGGTGTATAAGTATAAACAAAATTTTCATTGGTATGAGGCCTTTTGGGTAGAATCCAAAAGCAAATCCATGAAGGCTTAGGCCTAAAGCGGATAATATCATACCAATATAGAGTTTTGTGTAGTCCACAGTCTCAACAAGTGGTATTAGAGCCTAGGCCCAAACTTAGCCAAGAGAATACATGGAAAAAATTCTCGGGTTATGCCAAACTAAGGTGGTGGGCCCTGGGTCTCAGCTAAAGCTCATGATCGGGTCCATGGTTAAGCTCTATTGGATCAGGCAGTGTACCCTGAATGCTTCATGGACATGTCTTAATGCCAACACGATGAAGAGGAGTTGACCTAGATAGAGTAGCTCTCGAGATAGCGAAACTCGATGGAGTAAAAGGATGGATGGTCGTTTGAGGAGAGGCTCAAAAAAATATCACAATGATGTGGTTCTTTTTTCGAGAGAAGGATTGTTGGGAGTGCGACCAAAGTCTCACATTGGCTAGACATGAGGAGGATCATGGGTATATAAGTATAGACTGTAGGCCCTACTAGGCTACATGCTAATTTTGAATGATAACAATACACTGATTATTGAATTTACTAACGTGTTTATTTATGTGTAGAGTAAAGGATCTTGAAATAATATTTAAAATCAAGAAAGATGCTTATTAAAAATTATGTTGAAGCGTCGAGGAAAAGACACATGTTAAAGGCCCAAGTTAAGAACAAGGTGTTGACTCAGAATGTGACATATGATTAATGTTCATCAATTGGTCATATATATCTCTACAAATATCCCCAATGACAGTTCTTGAGCCTTTGGAAAGCTTACTAAATTTATAACATTTCATATGTTTTAATGAAATTCAAATTTCAAGTGCAAGGTTGTCCAAATCATCATGCAAGTTAAAAGACAAATGGAAGCAGCTGACATGAGCACCGAATACTCCTTTGGACATATCTTGAGCTAGAAAAATCAAAATGACTTGATTCTTGTGGCATTAGAAAGATGACTTAATGGGCACATTTCATATTTTTTGAAGAAATTCAAATTTCAAATGGAAGGCCGACATAATTGACATGCAATTCGGTTGACTGACACAGAGAAGAAAAATCAACTCACATGAGCACCGAATGGTTTTTTGGCCATATCTTAAGATATAGATATCCAAATTCTTTGATTCTCAATGTTTTGGAAAGATTATTCAAATATGAAGATCTTTCATGTTTTGAAGAAATTCAAATTTCAAACGGAATGCTGACATAATTATCATTCAATTTGGTGGACTGACACAAGAAAGAAAAATCAAGTCACATGAGCACCTAATGGTGTTTTGGCCATATCTTGAGCTACAATATCGCAAATGACTTGATTCTTGTGCGTTGGAAGCGTATATCAATTTTGCAATCTTTGATGGTTTTTCAACTAGTTTCAAAATTTCAAACGGAACATTTTACAAAATGGCAGACAGATTATACGATTTTTTATGGTGGGGGCCTAAAATTTGAGATGTGTCTTCACATATGGTAGATTCATCTCATTACTTCTCAAAAGAGCCATGTCGTCCATGCAATCAACAAGTGCAAGAGAAGCAGTTTATCACCACCAAAAAAATAAGAGAAATATAAGTCTAGAGAGTTTTGTTATATTCTTTATCTACTTTTGAGAGAGTTGTACTTTTGGTGTATAATAATGATCTTGTTCTTGTATTGTGGTGAAGTGAGATTTGTCCTTGTAAAGTGATAACTAGAGTTATCCTTGGATAACTCTTTCCTTGGAGGTTGGTTCATCAAAGAAGAGAACTCTTGTAGTGGTGGTGTTACAGGGTTGAAGGAAGTTGCCTTGGTGAGGTTGTTCATCAAGAAGAACTCTTGGTGTGGTGTTATCAAGAGTTGAAGGAAGTTGCCTTGGTGATGTTGTTCATCAAAAAGAACTCTTGGTGTGGTGTTATCAAGGGTTGAATGAAAAAGTCTTGGTGAGGTTGTTCATCAAGCAAGTTGTAAAGATGTCTACAACTTAGTGGAAAGCCTAGCTTGTGGAGCTAGGAGCCCGTGGACGTAGGCAAGGTTTGCCGAACCACGTACATCGAATTTGCACTCTCTTTATCCCTATACTCTTTACATTTACTTGCACTTGTGAGTGTTGCTGTAGCTATTTCTCATTGATTGCATTTCTATTTTCATCTTCTTCCCTTTAATTCTCAAAGAAAGAGTAAACTAATTTTGATCTTTCAAGAAAAGTTTTACAACTCCGTTTTGATAAATAAAAACCCAATTCACCCCCCCTCTTGGGTTGCCATACCTGGGTCAACAAGTGGTATCAGAGCAAGGTTGCTCAATTTTTTTTAAATCTTCATCGATTTTTGAGCTATGGCAACTTTTAATTCAACTTCATATGTTGAGGGATTTTCTATCTCTAGACCTCCATTTTTTAATGGAAGTGAGTACTCTTATTGGAAAACTAGAATGAGTATTTTCTTGAAATCTTTTGATTATGATTTATGGTCTATTGTTTTGGAAGGACCTTTTGTTCCTACCAAAATTGAAAATGGGGAATGCATGCTTAAAGAACCTAAAGAGTTTAGTAAAGATGATAAAAAGAAATTGAGTTTGAATGCTAAAGCTATGAATGTGTTATATTGTGCTCTAGATAGAAATGAGTTTAATAGAGTATCTACTTGTTCTACGGCACAAGAAATATGGCACACACTTGAAGTAACTCATGAAGGAACTAGTCAAGTTAAAGAATCCAAAATTAGTATGCTAGTTCATAGTTATGAGCTTTTTAAGATGAAATCGGATGAATCAATTTCTGAACTGTTTACTAGATTTACGGATATTATTAATAGTTTGAAATCTCTTGGTAAATCTTATTCTAATGTTGAAATGGTGAGAAAGATTCTTAGTGTCTACCAAAATCTTGGGAGCCAAAGGTGACGGCAATTCAAGAAGCAAAGGACCTCACCAAACTACCAATAGAAGAACTTATTGGGGTTCGCTCATGACTAGGAAATCACCTGAAGATGAATGGAGAAAGAAGATTGGCAAAATGCAAACATTGCTTCATGGCTGTTAGAGAAAATGAGGTAAGTATTCTAAACTATGATCCTAAGCTTCCATATGATGAATTACTTGAAGCATTCCAAAATTTACATGTGCAAGTTGATAACAAAATTCAAAAATCAATGCTTTCAAAAAGAAGTCAAAAATCATGTTATCTCAATTAGAAGAGTTGGTAGAATTAAATGAAGTTTTAGAAAATGAAAATGAAATTTTAAAGCAAAAAGATTTTGAAAGTTTGGAAAGTCAAATACATTTATTAAAAACTGAAAATGACATTTTAAAACAAAAGGATTTTGATAACTTGGAGAAACAAAATGCTAGTTTGAAAAAGGAAAATAATGACTTAAGAAATATTGTTGATAGTTTTACAAAAAGCACAAAAAAATTGAATTCTATGTTACAAAACCAAAGGTGTGTTTTTGATAAAAGAGGGTTAGTATATAAAACTCATAAAAATCAAAAGTATTTTAAAAATTATTTTACTCATGCATCTTTTAGGAATAATCCTAATCATTCATGTACTTATTGTGGAAGAAAAGGACACAATATGCATTCTTGCTCCATTAAAAGAAATCCTAATTTGAAACAAATATGGGTTCCAAAAAGTATCATTACTAACCCCCAAGGACCCAAGAACTTTTGGGTACCAAAAAGTTACTCCTTGAATGTTGATTGTAGAGACAAAGTGGCAAACACAAGTGGTACTTATATAGTGGATGCTCAAGGTATATGACCGGAGATGCCTCCAAGTTCTCAAGATTAATCATGAAGAAAGGAGGATATGTGACCTTCGGTGATAATGCCAAAGGAAGGGTAATCGGGCATGGTGATATTGGTAACGCCTTCTTCTCCTATTATTAAAGATGTTTTGCTGTTCATAGGTTTGAAACTGATTTGATTATCATTAGTCAATTGTGTGATAAGGGATATTTTGTTACTTTTGAGCCTAAGAGATGTGTGGATTAAGGATGTTAGTAACAATAAGATATTATTTGTTGGTAATAAATGTGGTAATATTTATACAATTGATATTGATGTTAATGATCATGTAGAAAATTGTTTCATTGTTAATGATGATGCTTGGTTATGGCATAGAAGGTTAGGTCATGCTTGCATGGACACAATTTCAAAAATTTCTAAAAATGATTTAGTTGATGGTCTTCCAACAATAAAATTTGAAAAGGATAAGATTTGTGATGCTTGTCAATTTGGAAAATAAGTGAGAACTTCTTTTAAACAAAAGAAATTTATTTCAACAAATAAACCTCTAAAATTACTTCATTTGTATTTATTTGGACCATCAAGAACTCAAAGCCTTGGTGGAAAGTATTATGTTTTTGTTATTGTGGATGATTATTCAAGATTCACTTGGGTATTATTCTTGAAAACTAAAATGAGGCCATACAAGCTTTTTCAAAATTTGCAAAAAGAGTCCAAAATCAAAAACGGTATTCTATTGTATCCATTAGAAGTGATCATGGTGGTGAAGTAGACAATGTCGCGTTTGAAAATCTTTGTGGTGAAAATGGTTTTGAACATAATTTTTACGCACCTAGAACTCCACAACAAAATGGTGTTGTTGAGAGGAAAAATAGGACTATCCAAGAAACGGCTAGGACCATGTTACTTGAAAATAATTTGCCAAAATACTTTTGGGCCGAAGCCGTTAATACCGCATGCTTTATAATCAATAGAGTCCATATTAGAGCTTTAATAAAGAAAAATCCTTATGAACTTTGGAAATGAAGAAAACCCAACATTGGATTTTTTAAAGTTTTTGGATGTAAATGTTTTATTTTAAACACCAAGGATAACCTTGGAAATTTGATGCAAAAGCCGATGTTGGAATTTTTGTTGACTACTCCAACCATAGTAAAGCATATAGAGTTTTTAACAAAAAGACTCTTGCTATTGAAGAATCTATGCATGTTGAATTTGATGAAACTAATGTGATTTCTTCAAAGAATTTAGATGATGATATTGTTGAAGTAGAAAGGCAAATCAAGGAATCAAGCTTGATGAAAAGAGTCAAGATGATTTACAACTTTAACAAGAAAAGCTTGAGAAAGTAAATGATTCTTCCCAAGAATTACCAAAGGAATTGAGGTATGCAAAAGCTCACCCTAAAGATCTTATTATTGGTGAACCATCACAAGGTATGAGAACTAGATATTCTTTTAGAAACTTTTGTAATCATTTTGCATTTGTCTCTCAATTTGAACCAAAACTTTTAAAGAAGCCGAAAATGACGAAAGTTGGATTTTGGCTATGCAAGAAGAATTGAACCAATTTGAAAGAAATCAAGTTTGGGAATTAGTTCCTAGACCCAAAAATCATTCTATTATAGGCACTAAATGGATTTTTAGAAATAAAGTAGATGAAAATGGCACCATTATTAGAAACAAAGTTAGACTTGTTGCTCAAGGATACAATCAAGAAGAAGGTATTGATTATGAGGAAACCTTTGCACCGATTGCTAGATTAGAATCAATTAGAATGTTGTGTGCATTTGCATGTTATAAAAATTTTACATTATATCAAATGGATGTCAAAAGTGCATTTTAAATGGTTACATTATGGAGGAAGTATATGTAGAGCAACCTCCTGGTTTTAAAAATCATGATTTCCAAACCATGTTTTCAAACTCAAAAAGGCACTTTATGGCTTGAAACAAGCACCAAGAGCATGGTATGATAGATTGAGCAAATTTCTCATTGATAATGGTTTCGAAATGAAAAAGTTGATACTACTTTTTTTGTTAAAACAAAAAATGATGATTTATTAATTGTTCAAATCTATGTTGATGATATTATATTTGGTGCTACTAATATTTCTATGTGTGAAAAATTTTCCAAGTGTATGCAACAAGAATTTGAAATGAGCTTAATGGGAGAATTAAATTTCTTCCTTGGACTTCAAATCAAGCAATCAATGGATGGGATCTTCATAAATTAAGCTAAATACACAAGAGATCTTCTCAAGAAGTTTGGCATGGATAATTCAAGGACATATAACACACCTATGGTTACATTAACCAAGCTTGACAAAGATGAGAAAGGAAAAGATGTTGAGGTAACAAAATATCGAGGTATGATTGGCTCTCTTTTGTATTTAACTGCTAGTAGACCCGATATTATGTTTAGTGTGTGTATGTGTGCTAGATTTCAATCTTGTCCAAAGGAATCTCACCTTAAGCTGTAAAGAGGATATTTAGATATCTTCTTGGTACCATAAATCTAGGTCTTTGGTATCCTAAGTGTGATAATTTTGATCTAATTAGTTATTCCGATGCGGACTTTGCTGGAAGTCTTCTTGATAGAAAGAGCACTAGTGGCTCTTGCCATTTTCTAGGACATGCATTAGTATCATGGTTTAGTAGAAAACAAAATTCTGTTGCATTATCAACCGCGGAAGCCGAGTATATTGCAGTAGGAAGTTGTTGTGCACAAGCTCTTTGGATGAAACAAATTTTAAAAGATTATGGTGTGGTATTTGATCACATTCCCATCAAATGTGATAATACAAGTGCCATTAACATTTCAAAAATTCCCATACAACACTCTAGGACTAAGCATATAGAGATTAGACATCATTTTATTAGAGATCATGTGCAAAAAGGTAATATTTCTTTAGAATTTGTTCCCACCGAAAAACATTTAGCTGATATATTTACTAAACCCCTTAGTCAAGATAGATTTTGCATAATTAGAAGAGAATTAGGCATGTTGGATATATCTTAATTTTTCTTTTATTTGATAATCTTTGAATGGTAACATATGTTAAGGGGGAGAATATATTTAGGGGGAGTAATTAATTTGATTACATCTTTTTGATGATAACAAAAGGGGGAGAAATGGTTGGATTACTTGTATTTATAACAATTGCTCTCTTTTTGTTTATTCTTGATTTCATTTTCATTCTTGATTTTAGATATTATTTTAAAGCAATCAATGGTTTGTCATCATCAAAAAGGGGGAGATTGTTAGCCCTAAGGCTACATGATAATTTTGATGATAACAATACACATTGTTTAATTGAGATTTACTAACATGTTTATTTATGTGCAAGAGTAAGATCATTGAAATAATTTTAAAATCAAGAAGAGGCTTATTAAAATGAAGTGTTGAATCTAAGGAGAAGACTACATGTTAAAGGCACCAAAGTTTAAGTACAAGGTTTGATTCAAGGAATGTGACACATGAGCAATGTTTAATCAATTGGTCATATATTTCTCTACAAATGCCCAAATTACATGATTCTTGAGCCTTTGGAAAGCTTACCCAATTTATAACATTTCATATGTTTTAAAGAAATTCAAATTTCAAGTGTAAGGTTGTCCAAATCATCATGCAAGTTGAAAGACAAATGGAATCAGCTGACATGAGCACCGAATACTCTTTTGGACATATCTTGAGCTAGAAAAATCAAAATGACTTGATTCTTGCGGAATTAGAAAGATGACTTAATGGGAAAAATTTCATATGTTTTGAAGAAATTCAAATTTCAAATGGAAGACCGACATAATTGACATGCAATTCGGTGGACTGACACAGAGAAGAAAAATCAACTCACATGAGCACCGAATGGTGTTTTGGCCATATCTTAAGATAGAGATATCCAAATTCTTTGAATCTTAATGTTTTTGGAAAGCTTATTCAAATATGAAGATCTTTTATGTTTTGAAGAAATTCAAATTTCAAACAGAAGACTGACAGAATTATCATTCAAGTCGGTGGACTGACACATGGAGGAAAAATCAAGTCACATGAGCACCGAATGGTGTTTTGGCCATATCTTGAGCTACAGATATCCAAATGACTTGATTCTTGATGAGTTGGAAAGTTTATTTAAATGTGCAGATCTTTTATGTTTTGAATATTTTCAAATTTCAAACGGAACATTGACAAAAATGGCAGACAAAATTATAATTTTTATGGTGGGCAGAAAATTTGGAGATGGTGTCTTCACTTGATTAAGTTCATCCTATTTGCCTATAAAAGGAGCCCTTCTCCCATGCATTCAGAAGAGCAAGAGAAGTATTCTATCAAGCAAAAAGCAAGAGAAATATCAAGTCTAGAGAGCTTTTATATTATTTATCTACTCTTTGAAGAGAGTTATACTTTTGTTGTAAAAATTTATCTTTGTTCTTGTATTGTGGTGAGAGTGAGATATTATTGTAAAGGATAATAGTTATCCTTGAGAGAACTCTTGTTGTGTGTTATCAAGAGTTGAAGGAAGTTGCCTTGGTGAGGTTGTTCATCAAGAAGAATTCTTGGTGTGGTGTTATCAAGAGTTGAGGAAAGTTACCTTGGTGAGGTTGTTCATCAAGAAGAACTCTTGGTGTGGTGTTATCAAGGGTTGAAGGAAGTTGCCTTGGTGAGGTTATTCATCAAGAAGAACTCTTGGTGTGGTGTTGTCAAGGGTTGAACGAAAAAGTCTTGGTGAGGTTGTTCATCAAGCAAGTTGTGAAGATTTCTACAACTTAGTGGAAAGCTTAGCTCGTGGAGCTAGGAGCCCGTGGACGTAGGCAAGGTTTGCCGAACCACTTAAATTGAGTTTGCACTCTCTCTATCCCTTTCCTCTTTACATTTACTTGCACTTGTGATTGTTCATCATTATTATTCTTTTGATTGCATCTTTGATAAATTCTAATTTCATCTTCTTCACCTTTAATTTCAAAGAAAGAGTGAACTAATTTTGATCTTTCAATAAAAGTTTTCTAAATCCGTTTTGATAAATAAAAACCCAATTCACCCACCCTCTTGGGTTGCCATACCTCTGTCTCTTATACACATCTAGATGTGTATAAGAGACAGGTGTAGGCTTGCTCTTAGAGAGGAGAAACAGCTTAAAGAGGCACACGTTCGCAACTCTCGTTTTGCTAATCGCGATGGCACTCCCAAGCGTGGCAGTAGTTCTTATCCTAAGCCTAAAACAGGTCTGAAAACAAACCCAAAAGCTTCTTCAAAGAATGAGCATGGTAATAGTACCAAACAACCCCAAAGCTCTTCAAATGCTAGTTCACGTCGCTGTTTCAAATGCCAAGGCTATGGACATATTGCTTCCGAGTGTCCTAATCGTAAAATTGTAACTCTAGTGGAGGAAGAAAGTGATGCGAGATCGAGTCAAATGCCTTGGTCAATTTCGATAATCTAGAATTTGTTGATGAAGGGGAAGTCACTTATGCTGATCAAGGTGATTCTCTCTTTAGTATCCAAAGAAGTTTGAGTATTCCCCAGGAATGAGAAGATGATTGGCTTCGCAAAAATATCTTCCATACCAGATGTACTTCTCATGGCAAGGTGTGCAACGTTATTATTGATGATAGTAGCTTTGAAAATGTGGTGTCTATGGAGATGATTGATAAACTTGGCCTTCAAACAGAGAAGCATCCTCAGCCCTACAAGATTTCATGGCTTCGGAAAGATAACAAGATCAAGGTAAACAAACGCTGCCTTGTTTCATTTTCTATTGGGAAAAAGTATAAAGATGAAATATGGTGTGATGTTGTTTCTATGGATGCTTGTCATTTACTTCTTGGTAGACCATGGCAGTATGATAGAAGAGTAATGCATGATGGCTATAGGAATACTTATACATTCTTTAAAGATGGGGTCAAAGTTATTTTGGGTCCTTCAAAGTTAGAAGGTGTTCCTAAACCTACTAAACGGGAGGGAAATGCTTTGCTTACCCAAACAGAATGTAGAAGAGAGTTGGAGAGGGGAAGTGAAATTTATGTGTTCTTGTTGTTAGAAGAAAATGAAGTTAGTAATGAACCACCTCCGGAGATGAAATATCTTCTTGAAGAATACCATGATGTTATACCAAATGAGATACCACCAGGCCTTCCTCCAATGAGAGACATACAACATTGCATTGATCTTGTTCCAGGTGCTGTGTTGCCAAATAAATCAGCCTATCGAATGAGTCCCACAGAACACGAAGAATTACAACGGCAGGTTGATGAGCTTATCACTAACTGTCTCTTATACACATCTAGATGTGTATAAGAGACAGGAATTACAACGGCAGGTTGATGAGCTTATCACTAAAGGGTTAGTGAGGGAAAGCATAAGTCCTTGTGCTGTCCCAGCTCTTTTGGTGCCTAAAAAGGATGGCTCTTGGAGAATGTGCATTGATAGTAGGGCTGTTAACAAGATCACAATTAATTACAGATTTCCTATTCCGAGGCTTGACGACCTTCTTGATCAACTTCATGGTGCTACTGTCTTCTCAAAAATTGATCTTCAAAGTGGCTATCATCAAATTCGAATGAGACCTGGTGATGAATGGAAGACTGCATTTAAAACAAAGAATGGCCTTTATGAATGGATGGTGATGCCATTTGGCCTATCCAATGCACTAAGTACATTTATGCGGTTGATGAACCATGTCTTTAAACCATTCATTGGCAAGTTTGTTGTTGTATATTTTGATGATATACTTGTGTACAGCAAAGATGAGGAGCATCACTTGGATCATCTTCAGCAAATTCTCCACACCTTAAGAAGTGAAAAGCTTTATGCCAACTTGAAGAAGTGTGAGTTCTTCACCAAAAGCCTTATTTTCTTGGGGTATGTGGTTTCAAAAGATGGAATTCAGATGGACCCTAGCAAGATTGAAGCAATTCAAAATTGGCTGATTCCTACATTAGTCCACAACATTTGAAGTTTTCATGGGTTAGCTTCATTTTAGCGTCGATTTATCGGAGGATTCAGTACTATAATGGCTCTAATCACTGAATGCTTAAAGGGTAATAGTTTTACGTGGACAAAAGATGCACAAAGAAGCTTTGAGCTGATTAAAAGGAAGATGACAGAAGCTCCTATCTTATCATTTTCAGATTTCAGCAAGGTTTTTGAGGTTGAATGTGATGCTTCCAACATTGGTATTGGTGCTGTTATGTGCCAAGAAGGCAGACCGATTACTTTCTTTAGTGAAAAATTGAATGCATCTGGCACAAAGTACTCAACTTATGACAAAGAGTTGTATGCTATTTGTCGAGCTTTGAAGCATTGGAGTCAGTATCTCTTGCCAAAACCATTCATTATATATTCTAACCATGAAGCTTTGAAGTTCATCAACAACCAATAGAAACTTAATGTTCGACATGCTAGATGGGTAGAGTTTCTTCAAGCTTTCAACTTTACTATCAAGCACAAATCTGGAGTTCAAAATGTGGTGGCTGATGCATTAAGTCGAAGACATTCTTTGCTGACCTCTATGCAAGTGAATGTTGTTGGTTTTGAGGTTTTAAAGGAGCTTTACAAGGATGATCCAGATTTTGGCAAAATATGGAGTAATTGTAATGAGTTTTCATCTAACCAATTTGTTTTATAGGATGGTTATCTACTCAAGGCAAACCAATTGTGTATTCCTCAATGTTCCTTGAGAGAATTAATCATTAATGAAGCGCATGGCAGTGGCATTAGCAGTCATTTTGGGAGAGACAAAACTATTGCTATTTTGAAGGAAAACTTTTATTGGCCAAAGATGGAGAGGGATGTGATGAAGCACGTGAAGAGGTGTACAATTTGTCATATGGCCAAAAGTCATGGGCAGAACGCTGGTTTGTACACTCCATTACCTGTTCCTAATTATCCATGGGAAGTTGTTAGCTTGGATTTTGTGGTGGGATTGCCTAGAACACAGCAAAACAAAGATTCAATCATGGTAGTGGTTGACCGATTTTCTAAAATGGCTCATTTTGTCCCCTGTAACAAGACAAATGATGTGACTCATGTGGCCGATCTGTACTTCAAGGAGATTGTGAAATTGCATGGCATTCCTAAGGCCATAGTATCAGATCATGATCCAAAGTTCTTATCTCATTTTTGGCGTACACTTTGGAGAAAGCTGGGGACTACACTAAACTTTAGTTCATCTCATCATCCTCAAACATATGGACAAACTAAGGTTCTCAACGAAAGCTTGGGAAATCTTCTGAGAAGTTATATTGGTAAGAATTTACGACAATGGGATCTTGTTTTACCGCAAATTGAATTTGCTTACAACAGATCATCAAGTCAAACCACTGGTCATAGTCCTCTTGAGGTTGTTTATGGCAAAAATACAGTAAGTCCTTTGGATTTAGCTCCTATTCCTTCCAATACTCAATTTAGTAGTGATGCAGAGGAGAGAGCTAAGAACATCAAAAAGCTACATGAACAAGTTCGGGAGAAGATTTTGAAGCAAAATGAGAAGTACAAAGCTGCAGCAAACAAACATCGGAAGTACGCTGAGTTCTGATAGGTGTCTATTTATATATCATTTTCATATCAATTCGTCCATGTTTCTTTGCTATATTCCTTGGTATTTTTATGTTTTTGTGTGGTTTTGATGTTTGTAGGAGTTTTGGAGCAACTTGCACAAAAATAGAGTAAAACCTTTCATTTTCACCTCTGCTAGTCAACCATCTTCTCGGATTTAATTGTATTATATACAATGAACCCGATGACATATTATATACCGTTGGAAAGCTCTCGAAGTCTATTTTCTGGAGAAATTTACGGTTTATAAATCCATTCAGTGTACCAAAAGTTGTAATCAAACAGTGTGAGAAGTATAGAAATGTAATTCCACAAATCACTGTAGCTGTTATAATACGGGACCCTTAAGGCAGGTTACTGTAGCAGAGTATTTAAACACATTTTAGGGTTTTATTTTGAGAACTTGAAGAGGGGAGAACGTGGTGGAGGCTGCAGCTCTACAATTCTTTCATCTCCTGGAGTTCTTGAAGGAGAAAGGAAGCTTGGAAAGAGGAAGAACTGCAATCCAAAGAGAATTACATCAAATTTGCTAAGATTTCCCTTCCCTTTCATTTTCTGAAATGTCTCCATGTTGTATTGTATTTACCACGTTCTTAATATTTTTTGGGGGTTAAAAAAAACAAAAAACTGAATCTGAATTGGTTGAGGGTGATTTCAAGCCCCTGATATGGTGTTTTGTAAGTTGATTGTGCAAGCATTTGTTATCCAATTCTCTAATTGAATTTTTGCTTGTATTTTCCTATATCTACTGCTTATGTTGCTTGGCCTGGATTGTATTATTCGAATGGCCCAACTGAATATAATCTGGTTGTTGTCTATTGCTAGATTAGAAATCTTGATCCGTAATTGTCATGAATTTCGAATCATTAGTAGCAAACTTGTGATCAGAGATTGCAATTGGAAAATACAACCTAGGTTAAATAATCCGAGCTTGTTGTTTAATTGCTTAGATCAACCTATCTTTCTTATCGTAATGCATCCATTGAATTAAATTTAGAGAGCTTGTTCTAGGTTGTTTAATGGATAGAGATTAAATAAAGAGCCTGTTTTATTTAACAACAAAGGAAGGAAAGATTGGGATAACAGAGCTTGTTGTTATCTACGGTTGATAATTTCAATGGTGTAATTGGATGACAATTCTCTAATTAATTTGCAAATCCATATCTTGTGGTAGAGAAGGATCCCTTAACCAGGTTTCTCTCATTGATTTTTCAATCTGTTTAAATTTGCATTGTGTTATTCTATACTTGCATTAATATTTCATCTAGTTAATCAATCAACAAAACCCCCCTCATTTAGTTTATTGTTGCTTTCGAATAACAAATTCAATTAGAATCAATCCTCGTGGGAACGATATCTTACTCATCACTTTATTACTTGTGCGACTAGTATACTTACTAGTTTTGAACGCATCAAGTTCAAAGAAGGAGATCTAGTGTGGATACACCTTAGAAAGGAAAGGTTTCCTCCAGGCAAATATGCCAAGTTGAAGCCTAGAGTTGATGGACCATTCAAAGTTTTACAACGCATTGGAGAGAATGCTTACAAAGTTGAGCTACCTGAGCATTATGGTTTTTCCAACACATTCAATGTCTCTAACCTTAGTCTTTATCTTGGTGAAAACAACAACCAAGACTCGAGGTCGAGTCTTTCTCAACCAGAGGAGCTTGACACAAGAGTGTTGCAATCCATGGGTTTCATGATAGATCATAAAGGGGTGCAAATTATTACAATGATCAAGAATGCACACAAACCAGAATGAGGGGTAATTTCATAAAAGAACTGGTACTCATGTGTAGAGAATTAAATGTCAAGATTTATGGCTATGAAAGGTCTTGAAGTCAGCTTTCTAACACATTTTTCAAATGTGTCATTTGGAGTTGTTTGCAGGAATTTATGACAATCTCTTCACAGCTGGTTCATAATTAAGGCTGCATTAAAGTCTACTCTAGAATTTGAATTTTCTAGCTTAGTTGGTTGTCATTTTATTACCTAATGAGTTTATTTATGAGTCTTAGTCAATAATTGAGATGTCAATGTATTAGTTGAGTCGTAATTGTTGAACACATTTAATTATTGTCTTTTACCTATGCTTGGAGGGTTGTTCCAAGTTATTTAAGTCCTAAAGCTGTGTGTTCAAGGGGGCAAAGTTTGGAATTCGGATTTTAATGAAATTTCAGTGTTTAAACTGATTTCTCTTTAACTCTGTATCTCTTTGTGGATTCCATAGAGTGGTGAGTTAGTTTTGAGCCCTGTATCCTTTATTTGCATCATTGGGTGGTGAATTCTCTGTATCCCATTGGTGTTTACTTTGGTGGCTGCTTGTTATCCCTTGAAAGAGTGTTTGTTAGATCCCATTTTGTTTGTTCCAGCCTTTGGTTGAGTTGTTTATCAACTTGAAGATCCTATCTTGATCTATTACAACTCAGTAGCCCGGCATCACCCATATTCTATCATTCTCAAGTTTTTCCATAATTTTTTTTAATCGGACCTGACAGAGACAAAAAAACACATAACAACTCTAAATTACATAAAACTAAACTTACTCATAAAATAACAAAATCCAACAATCAGTAAACAAAAAGAAGTTAGTTAGAATGGGTCTAAAAAGTTTATAAGTTAACCTCCTTATTCAGCCATCATGGATTGAAGAGATCCAGAATGCGTTTCAAGAGAACTTTAATTTTTTAAGCCACCACTCTAAAAGGCAAGATTAGAAAATATTACTTGGGGCGAAAGTTAAAAGAAATAACCTAAAAAATCTCAGATAAACATAATAAAAAGAAAGCAAACAAAAGTGAAGCAAACCCGCAGATAAAGATTACAGGTGGAGCATCAAATCCAATTTATGTCTTTTACTGCCTTCTGCAAACCAATCTATCTGAGCTGGATCAGGCGGATGGACGAATTTTTGTAGTTTGTCAATCAACTCCTCTGCAGTTGAAGCTGCAACCAGGATTTGCCTCGTCGATTATGAGATGAAGATCTGTTCTACAGCTTGATCAAGAAAAGACAACAAACCATCAAAAAAAATTTTGACATTTAACAAACCAATGGGTTTTCGGTGGATGTTTATCTGTGCCCAAGATGTGATTTGAAATATTTCCTCTAATTTACCATAACCACCGAGCAAAGCTATAAATGCATCAGAGTTAAAAAGCATATGTGTAATATGTTTATGCATGCTTGAGACTTGTAACTCTTCCCCCATTGTGTTGCCTATGATATGTCGTACAGCTAATTGTTTAGGGATAATGCCAAGAACTTGGCTCCCTCTTAAGGTTGCAGCTGTTGACACACAACCCATTAACCCGAGGCTACCCGCTCCATAAACCAAATGAATACGCCTCTTAGCTAATACCCTACCAAAATCAAGAGCTGCTGCTATAAACTCTCCATCTTTACCAAATTGAGATCCACAAAATATGCATATATTTCAGAATCGCCGAATTGATGTTTTTTCCATTCCTACATGTGCCTTAACCTTGTGTAAGACAATGATGCATGTTAGGTGTTATTTTTTTTAAGGGCAAAGGTTATAATAATGACATTTAAAATATGGAGAATGGATGGATGCACATGCAAAACTTTCAAATTTGACACATGGGGACATAATTTCGGTAGGGTTTGCTCGATGCATATTTATCGCCTCAAGATTTGAAAAATTGAGATATGCTTTCGGTGGGGGTTAACAAAACCTCCACATTTGTCTCCCATGTGTGCTTATGTCATGGGTGGTCATATGGTTTGTCAAAAAGGAATACTAGAAATTAAAACAAACAAAAGCAACAAACAACAATAACACAAAGATAACACTAATAATCAAATCAAGCAAAACAAGAAAAATAAATTTCAATAATAATAACACACATTCAAATATACAAGTAGTTATGATTGTGGCTCACATCTTCCTCTGGTTTTACGTCTAGTAATGGCTGAAACGCCTTCTATGAGTCTGGGATTTGCTTCCTATCCAGTTTTCTTATAAATTGGTAAACAATCTTTTCTAGTCAGATTCTCTAGACTATAACACTGCAGTTCATCACAAAATGTGTCCATAGATTATGCAATTCACGGTGAACAAGTCCACAAGAATGTGACTCAAGAGTTAGTAAAATATTATCGAGAGACTCATTACTCAGACCATTCTTAATGAACGAAAGTTTATCTTCTCTATTCCTAGACACAAAACCTAATGATAGACAACTCTGGTTACAATTCCATCTAGCACATTTATAACATATTTGTAACCTCTTTGCTCTTCGCCTCATGGCGTAGTAGCTCTTTCTTAGACTAGGCATGTATATTATGAGATTAAAATCTTGCTCACTAGAAAATCTTACCTTGGCTTCGATAAGCCATCGGATATCCGCATACATTTTTAGGAGCATCAACATGCAAAGTCTAGTCATTCGTACTTTATAAATTTTAAACACAACATTTTGAGAAAGCGAAAGAAAATATTTACGAAGGTTTGACAGAAAGATATCAATATCCATTGAAGAGGAGAAAAAGAAAGATATTACCGATAATGCATTTGAGTCTGCTCTTTTCCAAGGTATGCATGCTTTAACCCTTCAGGGAATGGCTTCAGTTCCCGTTTGGGTGTTTCCTCAACCTGTTGCACAAATGAGCGCAAAGCATGGAATAATCAAATTAAACAAAATAAAACAAAACAAAACAAAATAAAATAAAATAAAGACACATAAAAGAAATAAAAACACAATAGCAAACAAAAGTAAAAAACAAACAACAAAGCAAATGAGACAGATGGCAAAGGAGATAAAACCTGATCAATTATGATGGATATAGCCCACGAGAGGAATCTCCTCGAGACACAAAAATTGATCATTACTACCTTATTTTTTTCTTCTTTTTTTAATATTATTTTTTTTATTTTGTAAAAACATTGGGTTGCCTCCCAATAAGCTCTTGGTTTAACGTCCTCAACCTAACGTTACCTGCCCTTACCCATCAAGATAAGTTGGCTCGCAGAGAGGTACCTTCTCGATGTCTTGCATCACTGAATTTTCATAGTAAGGCTTCAACTTGTGTCCATCCACCTTGAATACTTTGCAGTTTTTAAGCTCTTGATTTCTACTGCACCATGAGAAAAGAGATCAGTAATAACAAAGGGTCCAACCTATCGAGAACGTAATTTACCCGGAAATAACTTGAGACAAGAATGAAATAAAAGGACTTTCTGTCCTACTTCAAAATTCTTTAGGGAGATCGTCTTATCATGAAATGCCTTAGTTCTCTCCTTGTAAATTTTTCAATTCTCATAGGCATCATTTCTAAGTTCTTCCAATTCTTGCAGTTGAAGCTTCCTTTGTTTACCAGCAGCATCTTTCTCCATGTTACATAGCTTTACTGCCCACAATGCTTTGTGTTCAAGCTCTACTAGAAGATGGCATGGCTTACCATAGACTAATCTATATGGAGACATACCAATAGGTGTCTTGTAAGCAGTTCGGTATGCCTATAGTGCATCATCAAGTCGTAGGCTCCAATCTTTTTTGTTTGAATTCACTGTCTTCTCGAGGATGGACTTGCCCTCTCGAATTGATATTTCAACTTAACCACTAGTTTGTGGATGATATGCAGTAGACACCCTATGAGTGATGTTGCATTTCTTGAGCAAGGCTTCAAATGATCTGTTACAGAAGTGTGTTCCTCTATTGCTAATTATGGCTCTTGGTGTTCCAAATCTTACAAAAATGTTAGATTTCACAAAATCTACAACAACTTTAGAATCATTAGTTCTCATAGCTTTTGCTTCCACCCATTTAGAAACATAATCCCTAACAAGTATAATGTAAACATTACCAAAAGATAAAGGAAACGGACCCATGAAATCAATACCCCACATATCAAAAATTTCAATAATAAATGGAGAGCTTTGTGGCATTTGATTTTTGGCACTTAAATTACCTGTCCTTTGACAACGGTCACAAGCTTTGCAAAAGAGATATGCAGCTTTGAAAAATGATGGCTAGTAGAATCCACAATCAAGAACTTTGAGGGCTATTCTTTTTGGTCCAAAGTGATCTCCACATGTATAAGAATGACAGAAGGTTAAAAATTGAATTAAATTCAGATTCAAAAACGCACCTTCTTATCACTTGGTTAGAACAATGCTTCTATAATGTAGTGCTTGGCAATGTTTTTGATCTTGTCTTTTTGAGCTCGAGTCAAGTCATATGGTAGCTTCTTGGCAACTAAGTAATTGACAATATCTACATACCAAAGGGCTACTGCACATAGAGACAGTAATTCTTCATCTGGAAAACTTTCTTGTAATGGTAGTGCATCCTCATCATGGACAAGGCGACTAAGATGGTCTGCAACTAAGTTTTCACTTCCCCTCTTATCTTTGATCTCCAAGTCAAATTCTTGTAAGAGGAGTATCCATATGATAAGCCTTGGTTTAGCATCTTTCTTTGTGAGCAAGTACCTCAAGGCTTCATGATCAGAATAAACAGTTACTTTAGTACCAATCAAATAAGAACGAAACTTTTCTAAAGCAAAAATAACCGCTAGCAACACTTTCTCAGTGGTAGAATAATTAAGCTGAGCATCATTTAAAGTTTGAGATGCATAGTAAATGGCATGTGAAATTTTGCCAATTCGTTGATCCAAGACGGCACCCACAGCATAGTCACTTGCATCGCACATGATCTCGAATGGATGATCCCAATTTGGAGATTGGATCACTAGAGCCAAAGTCAAGAGTTCCTTCAGTTTCTCAAATGCCTTATTGTATTTCTCATCAAATTCAAAGGTCGCATCATTCTGTAGCAATCTGCATAGGGGCAATGCTATCTTGAAAAAATCTTTTATGAACCTACGATAGAATCCTGCATGACCAAGAAAAGAACGAATATCCCGCACACTTGTAGGGGCTGGTAAGGAACATATAAGGTCTCTCTTAGATTTATCAACTTATATACCCTTAGTAGAAATAACATGTCCCAAAACTATACCTTGATCTACCATAAAATGACATTTTTTCTAATTTAGAACAATGTTAGTTTCTATACATCTTTGAAGTATAAGTGTAAGGTTGTCAAGGCATTTATCAAAAGAATCACCAAAAACACTAAAGTCATCCATAAATACCTCAATGATGTTCTTGACATAATCAAAGAAAATACTTACCATACACCTTTGGAAAGTGGTAAGGGCATTGCAAAGACCGAATGGCATGCATCGATAGGCAAATGTACCAAATGGGCATGTGAATATAGTTTTCTCTTGGTCCTCAGGAGCAATGATAATCTGATTATATTCTGAGTAGCCATCAAAAAAACAGTAGTAAGAATGACCTGTTAACCTCTCAAGCATTTGATCAATGAATGGTAAGGGAAAGTGATCCTTGCGAGTTGTTGATTGAGCTTCCGATAATCAATACAAACTTGCCACCTGGTTTGGATAAGAGTGGGAACTAGCTCATTATAATTATTCTTAACCAGGGTAACACCAGATTTCTTAGGAACAACTTGGACTGGGCTCACCCACTTGTTATCTAAAATTGGATAAATCACACCCACATCTAACAGTTTGAGGATCTCTTTCCTGACAACTTCCATTATGAGAGGATTCAACCTCTGCTATGCTTCTCTAGTGAGCTTGGATCCTTCTTCTAACAAGATACAATGCATGCATATGGCTGGGCTAATACCTTTGATGTCAGCAATTGTCCACCCAATAGCTGTTTTGTGATTTCTAAGTACTTCGATGAGTTTCTCTTCTTGTAGTGGTGCAAGGCCCTTTGCTATTATGATTGGCAAAGTATCTTTCTCACCCAAGAATACATGCTTCAAATGATCTGGAAGAGGCTTAAGCTCCAAGGTAGGGGCTTTCATCACAGAAGGAAGAAGTTCCTCATTAGATAAAGGCAATTCAATGTACAAAATATCATACTTGTTTGTGGTTATAGCTATAGTCTCATCTAAGCTTGCCACAGCTTTCTCCACTTCTTTAGACACTTGTATCAACCTTCTTGGTTCTTTGGAATTTTTTGTCCCTATGTGCTCACTAATAGCTACTTCCAATCCATCCTTGCGAGTTAACTCAAAAAGTTGTGGTGCTAAAGAATCAATAACATCAACTACAAAAAAAAGAATGCAAGTCACTAGGGTACCTCATTGCCACAAAAATATTGAAACGGATCACCTCGCCATCAAACTCCATGGTGAGAGTGCCATCATGAACATCAATTTTGGTTCAGGCAGTTTTCAAGAATGGTCTCCCTAAAAGAATCGGTGTTGGATTGGGAGATGTCTCATCCTCCATTTCAAGAACTTAGAAATCTGCTGGAAAAACTAATTGATTCACCTACACAAGCACATCTTCCACAACTCCCTTAGGATATGCATTAGAACGATCAACAAGTTGAATGATAATACCAGTCTTTGCAAGGGGTCCAAGATTTAAATAAACATAAATAGAATATGGCATGACATTAATAGATGCTCTTAAATCTAATATAGCTCTTTCAAACTTGGTATTATCAATGGTGCGTGGAATGGTAAATGTTCCTGGATCTTTGCACTTTGAAGGAATTTTTCTTTGTGGTACAGCTGAAACACTTTTCCCCACACTTACTTTCTCATTTCCTTTTAAGTTTCTCTTATTGGCACATTACTCCTTGAGAAATTTTGCATAATGAGGTACTTGCTTGATAGCATCCAAAATAGGGTTAGCAATGGGGCGGGGCGGGGCGGGGCGGGTCGGTTCCGGGGTAGCTAGTACCCAGCCCCGCCCTGCTCATTTATATTTTGCCCTACCTCACCCCACCCCGCCCCGCCCCGCCCTTGTAAAATTCTAAAACCACCCCAATTTATTGACAAGTACACAAGTAGGGATGTCAATTCACTTGCCATTTGCTTCAACCTGCAAATACAAGGTCGTTATAGTTAAATATGATGCAAAAAGGCAAAAAAACAAGGCTACAAGCAACTAGCTAAAGTGCTCGACAAAACTCGACGCGCTCGATAGAGCTTGACACGAGTCGACATGTAAGTGTCGAGTATTAGATGATGCATCCGACACTCGATGTCTTCGAAAATATACTGATATCGAGTGTCGGTTATGAAACTCGACACGACTCGACATGTTAGTGTCGAGTGTCAGATGATTTCTTCGAAAATAGACTAATATCGAGTGTCGGTTGTGAATCTCGACACGACTCGACATGTAGGTGTCGAGTGTCGGATGTCATCCGACACTCGATGTCTTTGAAAATAGACTGATATCGAGTGTCAGTTGTGAATCTCAACACGACTCGACATGTCATCCGACACCTAACACTTACATGTCAAGTCGTGTCGAGTTTTGTCGAGCGTTATTGCAGGTTGCTTGTTTTAGCTTTGTTTTTTTTCTTTTTTACCTTTTTGCATCATATTTAACTATAACGGCCTTGTATAACACGGGTAATTTTGAAATCCCTATAATTTTGTTTATATAGCCTAGTAAAATTACATGATATTGTAAAATATTATAATTTATCATAATCACCCCTAAAAATTACTTGTAAGTTCAAATACTTTATTTTTTTTTCATTTACATCCTAATATGTGCAGGGCGGGACGGGTCAAACGGGTTTAGAGGGTGGACCTAGGCCCGAACCCGCCTCGAACGAGTCAACACATTTAGAAACCCAGACCCACCTCTAAATTCAAAATAAACGGGTCAAGACCTGACCTTAAAACACGGGTCACACCGGGGTCTCGGACCCGGTGGGTCATTTTGCCATCTCTAATTGAAAAGTGGCATATTTACCTCGATCTTACAAAAAGTATCAAAGATCTTGTGTTCTTGTTCCTCCTTCTTTGATTTTGTAAATCTAATAGGAAAAGGTAGAGGAGTAATATAAGAAGGAGTAGGAGTTTTAAGATTTCCCTTAGAAGACGATGTTTTGTTCATGGTGGAAGTGGTGGCGTCCCCTTCATTAGATTGTGACTTTTTTGGTGGGACCTCTAATTGCTTTCCACTTCTCAAAGTTACCCTGCTAGCATTCTCTCTTGGATTGATCCCTATTTGAGAAAGTAATTTTCCTAAGCCTTGACCCTCGAATTTGTTCATGTTAGTAGCCAATTGGCCCATCTAACTTTCCAAGTTTTGGATACTTGCACTAGTTTCCTGCTGAAATTGCATTGTGTTAGTGGCAAGTGCTTTAACAATGCCCTGGAGAGACATACCTGAGTTTTGTGGAGCTGGTTGTGGTGCTGGTTGTGGTATTGGTGGTGGTTACGTTTGAAATGGTTACTGCAATCTTGGTTGATTGAAACCTAGTGGTCGGTTTGATATGGCATTTGGGTGATTGGTTGACAATTCCCATAACTAAAATTTGGGTGATCTCTCCATTCGGCATTGTATGTATTCGAGAATGGGTCATACCTTTGCCTTGGTTGTCCTGGAAATCCACCCATGGCATTGGCTTGTTCCGTATCTCCTTCTTGCAATGTTGGACACATGTCGGTTGGATGCTCTATGGCAAAGCATACCCTACATGCATAAGATTGCTGCATATTTCATAAAGCCATTTGTTTCACAATAGAGATAAGTTGAGAAAGTTGTTGTTCAATGTTCGGAGTACTTACCTCATTTACTTTCTTGGGTAATGGTGGCTCAAACCGGCTACTGAATTATCGGGAGTTCGCTGCCATGCCACCAATCAAATGTCTTGCAACTTCCAATGTTTTATTAACTAGTGCTTCACCACTAGCAGCATCAATCATATTCCTATCCATTGGTAAGAGACCCTCATAGAAATATTGAATAAGGAGTCGATCACTAATTTGGTGGTTTGGACAACTAGCACATAACCTTTTAAATCTCTCCCAATATTCATAAACTGATTCTCCATCGTGTTGTCAAATGTCACAAGTGTCTTTTCTAATGTTTGTAGCTTTCGAGGTGGGAAAGTATTTCTCCAAACAAAAGTTTACTTATCTCATTCCATATGGTGATAGTACCCGGTGGTAGATAGTATAGCCACTCTTTCGCCGAATCTGCTAATGAGAATAGGAAAGCTCTCAATTTTATTTGCTCCTCAGAAACGCTAGTTGGCTTCATACTTGAGCATAACACATGAAATTCTTTGAGGTGTTAGGATCCTCTCCTGCAAAACCATGAAATATAGACAAGAGATAAATTAGTCCAGATTTGTGCTCAAATTCTACCTCACAGTTGGGATTTATGCATAGCGGTTGTTGATCAATAATTGGAGCCGCTAACTCCTTAAGAGTCTGATTGTTTTGCACTACCATTACTTTCGATTCAGATTTGATTGAATTGCAGGAAGATGGAAGGGAAGTATGTCGTGCAAGGTCAAATTCTGGAGGTGGAGTTGAAATTGACCGACTTCGTCTTAAATTCAAGGATTCGAGAAACTTCTTAATTCGTTTAAGTCGTTGGCCCGCTTCACCCTCTGACATAAAAGCCTAAACACAAACAAACAAAAATAAAAATCAAGAATCAATAGTAAAAACAAAATAACAAATCGATTAAAAAATCAATCCCCGGCAACGGCGCCAAAAACTTGATGCCTTCAAAACTAGCAAGTAAACTAGTCGCACAAGTAATAAAGTGATGAGTAAGATATCGTTCCCACGAGGATTGTTTCTAATTAAATTTGTTATTCAATAGCAACAATAGAATAAATGAGGGATTTTGTTGATTGATTAACTAATTGAAATATGAATGCAAATGAAGAATAACACAACACAAAGTTAAATAGAGTGAGGAATAACCAATGAGAGAAACTTGGTTAATGGATCATTCTCTGCCACAAGATATGAATTTGCGAATTGACCATAGAATTATCATTCAATTACGATATTCAAATTATCAATTGTAGATAACAACAAGTTCTGCTAACCAAATCTTTCTTACTTTGTCGTTAAATAAAACAAGCTCTTTATTTAATCTATATCCATTAAACAAACTAGAACAAGCTTTCTAAATTTAATTCAATGGAAGCATTACGATAAGAAAGATAGGTTGATCTAAGCAATAACCACACAAGTTCGGATTATTTAACTTAGGTTATATTTTCGAATTGCAATCTCCGATCACAATTTTGCTACTAACGATTAGAAATTCAAGACAATTATGGATCAAGATTTCTACTCTAGCAATAGACAACAATCAGATTCTATTTAGTTGGCTACCCAAATAAAATCAGCAAGCAATCATAAGTATTGAATATGGGAAAATACCAGCAACTTCAATTAGAGGATCAGGTAACGATTTCTTGAACAATCAACTCACAAAAATCATATCTAGGGCTTTGAAATCACCCTCAACCAAATTAAATTTAGTTACATATGTTCAAACACGTCGTAAATACAATACAACATAGAGACATTCCAGAAAATGAAAAGGAAAGGAAACACTTAGCAAATCCCTTGAAAATCTCCTCCGTAGATGAATCTCCTTAGGATTGTAGTTCTTCCTCTTTCTAAGCCCCTTTTTCTCCTTCAAGAACTCCAAGAGATGAGAGAAATCCATAGAGACAGCCTCCAACTCGTTCTTCCCCCTCTTTCTTCTCCTAAAAAAAAAACCCTAAAATATGTTTATATACTATACTATAGTAACCTACTACAGTGCCCCGAATAATAACATGCTACAATGATTTGTAAAATTACAATTCTACACTATTCACACCATTTTGATCATAACTTTCGGTATACTAAATGGATTCATGAACTGTAAATTTCTCTAGAAAATAGACTTCTAGAGCTTTCCAATGGTATATAGTACATTATCTGGTTCATTGTATATTAATACAATCCGAGAAGTTGGTTGACTAGCAGAGGTGAAAATGAAGGGTTTTACTCTAATTTAGTGCGAGTTCCTCTAAAACTCCTTGATAGGTGTCTATTTATGTATTACTTTTATATCAATTCGTCCATGTTTCTTTGCTATATTCTGTAGTATTTTTATGTTTTTGTGTGTTTTGATGTTTGTAGGAGTTTTGGAGCAACTTGCACAAAAATGGAGTAAAACCCTTCATTTTCACCTCTGCTAGTCAGTGATCTTCTCGGATTTAATTGTATTGATATACAATGAACCCGACGACATATTATATACCGTTGGAAAGCTCTCGAAGTCTATTTTCTGGAGAAATTTACGGTTTATAAATCCATTCAGTGTACCAAAAGTTGTAATCAAAACAGTGTGAGATGTATAGAAATATAATTCCACAAGTCACTGTAGCATGTATAATACGGGGCACTGTAGCAATTCACTGTAGCAGAGTATTTAAACACATTTTAGGGTTTTATTTTCATAACTTGAAGAGGGGAGAACGTGGTGGAGGCTGCAGCTCTGGAATTCTTTCATCTCTTGGAGTTCTTGAAGGAGAAAGGAAGCTTGGAAAGAGGAAGAACTACAATCCAAAGAGAATTACATCAAATTTGCTAAGTTTTTCCCTTCCCTTTCATTTTCTGGAATGTCTCCATGTTGTATTGTATTTACCACGTTCTTAAACATGTGTAACTGAATCTGAATTGGTTGAGGGTGATTTCAAAGCCCCTGATATGGTTTTTGTAAGTTGATTGTGCAAGAAGTTGTTATCCAATTCTCTAATTGAAGTTGCTTGTATTTTCCCATATTTAATGCTTATGATTGCTTGCTGGATTGTATTTGGGTGGCCAACTGAATATAATCTGGTATTGTCTATTGCTAGACTAGAAATCTTGATCCGTAATTGTCTTGAATTTCTAATCATTAGTAGCAAAATTGTGATCAGAGATTGCAATTGGAGAATATAACCTAAGTTAAATAATCCGAGCTTGTGTGTTTATTGCTTAGATCAACCTATCTTTCTTATCATAATGCATCCATTGAATTAAATTTAGAGAGCTTGTTCTAGGTTGTTTAATGGATAGAGATTAAATAAAGAGCCTGTTTTATTTAACAACAAAGTAAGGAAAGATTGGGATAACAGAGCTTGTTGTTATCTACGGTTGATAATTTCAATGGTGTAATTGGATGACAATTCTACGATTAATTCGCAAATCCATATCTTGTGGTAGAGAAGGATCCCTTAACCAGGTTTCTCTCATTGATTTTTCATCAAATTAACTTTCTGTTTTGTTATTCTTTACTTGCATTAATATTTCATCTAGTTAATCAATCAACAAAACCCCCCTCATTTAGTTTATTGTTGCTTTCGAATAACAAATTCAATTAGAATCAATCCTCGTGGGAACGATATCTTACTTATCACTTTATTACTTGTGCGACTAGTATACTTGCTAGTTTCGAACGCATCAAGTTTTTGGCGCCGTTGCCGGGGATTGATTTTCTAATCAATTTGTTATTCTGTTTTTACTACTGATTCTTGATTGTTATTTCCTGATTGTTTGTGTTTAGGCTTTTATGTCTGAGGGAGAAGCGGATCAACGACTTAAGAGAATTAAGGAGTTTCTTCAATCCTCGAATTTAAGGCTAAATCGGTCAATTTCAACTCCACCTCCAGAATTTGACCTTGCACGACATACTTCCCTCCCATCTTCTTGTAGTTCAATCAAATCTGAATCAGAAGCAATGGCGATGGAAAACGATCAGACTCTTAAGGAGTTAGCGGCTCCAATTATTGATCAACAACCGCTATGCATAAGCACCAATTTTGAGGTAGAATTTGAGCTTAAATATGGACTAATTCGTCTCTTGCCTACATTTCATGGTTTTGCAGGAGAGGATCCTATCAAATACCTCAGAGAATTTCATGTGGTATGCTCAAGTATGAAGCCAACTGGCGTGTCTGAGGAGCAAATAAAATTGAGAGCTTTTCCATTCTCATTAGCAGATTCGGCGAAAGATTGGCTATACTATCTACCATCGGGTACCATTACCACGTGGAATGAGATAAGTAAACTCTTTTTAGAGAAATACTTTCCCACTTCGAAAGTTATAAACATTAAAAAAGATATTAGTGGCATTCGACAATACAATGGAGAATCACTTCATGAATATTGGGAGAGATTTAGAAGGTTATGTGCTAGCTGTCCAAACCATCAAATTAGTGATGGACTCCTAATTCAATATTTCTATGAGGGTCTCCTACCAATGGAAAGGAGTATCATTGATGCTGCTAGTGGTGGAGCACTGGTTAATAAAACACCGAATGTTGCAAGACGTTTGATTAGCGACATGGCAGCAAACTCCCAACAATTCAGCGGCCAATTTGAGCCACAACTACCAAGGAGAGTAAATGAGGTAAGTACCCCGAACATTGAACAACAACTTTCTGAGCTTACCTCTCTTGTAAAAAAAATGGCTGTAGGACATATGCATCAATCTTATGTATGTGGAGTATATTCTACCACGGAGCATCCAACCGACATGTGTCCAACTTTGCAAGAAGGAGATACGGAACAAGCCAATGCCATGGGTGGATTTCTAGGACAACCAAGCCAAAGTTACAGTAATCATCAACCAATCACTCCAAATGCCATACCAAATCAGCCACCAGGTTTCAATCAATCAAGAGTGCAGCAATCATTTCAAATGGAACAACAACCAGCACCACAACTAGCTCCACAAAACTCAGGTATGGATCTCCAGGACATTGTTAAAGTACTTGCTACTAACACAATGCAATTTCAGCAGGAAACTAGGGCAAGTATCCAAAACCTGGAAAATCAAATGGGACAATTGGCTACTAACATGAGCAAATTCGAGAGCAAGAGCTTAGAAAAATTACCTTCTCAGACAGTGATCAATCCAAGAGAGAATGCTAGTGCAATCACTTTGAGAAGTGGAAAGCAATTACAAGTTCCACAAAAAAGGTCACAAACTAATGAAGGGGATGACACCACTTCCACCATGAACAAAACATCATCTTCTAAGGTAGACCTTAAAACTCAAATTCCTTCATATGTTACTCCTCCACCTTTTCCTAGCAGATTTGCAAAATCAAAGAAGGAGGAACAAGAACAGGAAATCCTGGAAACTTTTCGCAAGATCGAGGTAAATATACCACTTCTGGATGCTATTAAGCAAGTACCTCGTTATGCAAAATTTCTCAAGGAGTTATGCACCAACAAGAGAAAGTTGAAGGGAAATGAGAAAGTAAGTGTGGGGGAAAATGTTTCAGCTGTACTACAAAGAAAAATTCCTCCGAAATGCAAAGATCCAGGTACGTTCACCATTCCATGCACCATTGGTAGAACCAAGTTTGAAAGAGCTATGTTAGATTTAGGAGCATCTATTAATATCATGCCATATTCTATTTATGCTTCTTTAAATCTTGGACCTCTTGCGGAAACTGGTATTACCATTCAACTTGCTGATCGTTCTAAGGCATATCCCAAGGGAGTTGTGGAAGATGTGCTTGTGCAGGTAAATCAATTGGTTTTCCCAGCAGACTTCTATGTTCTTGAAATGGAGGATGAGACATCTCCTAATCCAACACCAATTCTTTTGGGAGACCATTCTTGAAAACTGCTCGAACTAAGATTGATGTTCATGATGGCACTCTCACCATGGAATTCGATGGCGAGGTGATTCGTTTCAATATTTTTGAGACAATGAGGTACCCTAGTGACTTGCATTCTGTTTTTGCAGTTGATGTTATTGATTCTTTGCCACAACAACATTTTGAGTTAACTCACAAGGATGGATTGGAAGTGGTTTTTAGTGAGCACATAGGGACAGAAAATTCAAAGAATCAAGAAGGTTGATACAAGTGTCCAAAGAAATGGAGGAAGCTGTAGCAAGCTTAGATGAGACCATAGCTATAACCACAAACAGGTATGATGTTTCGTGCATTCAATTTCCTTTATCTAATGTGAAACTTCTGCCTTCTATGATGAAAGCCCCTACCTTGGAGCTTAAGCCTCTTCCAGATCATTTGAAGCATGGATTCTTGGATAAGAATGATTCTTTGCCAGTTACAATAGAAATGGGCCTTGCACCACTACAAGAAGAGAAACTCGTCCGAGTACTTAGAGATCACAAAACAGCTATTGGGTTGACGATTGTTGACATCCAAGGCCCAGTCATATGCATGGACCGTATCTTGTTGGAAAAAGGATCCAAGCCAACTAGAGAAGCACAGCGAAGATTGGACCCTGCCATGATGGAACCAACGTCGGGCTGAGGACGTTAAACAAAGCGCTTATTGGGAGGCAACCCAATGTTTTTGAAAAATAAAAAAAAGAAGAAAAGAAAAATAAAATGAGGTAGTAATGATCAATTTTTTGTGTCTCGAGGAGATTCCATTC
>SNVD02009953.1:0-41800 GCA_013180625.2 Boswellia sacra
GTTGTATTTTCCAATTGCAATCTCTGATCACAATTTTGCTACTAGTGATTGGAAATTCATGACAATTACGGATCAGGATTTCTAATCTAGCAATAGACAACAATAGATTATATTCAGTTGGCCATTCCAAATACAATCAGTAAGCAATCATAAGCATTAGATATGGGAGATATAAGCAACTTCAATTGAGGGAGATTGTATGAACAATTTCTTACACAATCAACTCACAAAATCCATATCAAGGGCTTTGAAATCACCCTCAACCAATTCAGATTTAGTTACACATATTCAATCAGAATAACAATACACTACAGAGAAATTCCAGAATTGAAAAGGAAAGAAAGAACTTAGCAAATTCTTTGAAAATCTTCTTTGTAGATGAATCTTCTTGGAATTGAGTTCCTCCTCTTTCAAAATCTTCTTTCTCCTTCAAGAACTCCAAGGGATGAGAGAAATCCAGAAATGCAGCCTCCTCCCACGTTTTTCCCTCTTCAAGTTATGAAAATAAAAACCCTAAAATGTGTTTAAATACTCTGCTACAGTGACTTGCTACAGTGCCCCGTATTATACATGCTACAGTGTATATGGAATTACAAATATATACTTCTCATACCATTTTTATCACAACTTCGGTACACTACATAAATTCGTGAACCGTAAATTTCTCCAGAAAATAGACTTCGAGAGCTTTTCAATGGTATATAGCATGTTATCCGGTTAATTGTATATAGATACAATCAACTCAAAGAAATTGGTTGACTAGCAGAGGTGAAAATGAAGGGTTTTACTCCAATTTTGTGTAGTTTCTCCAAAACTCCTACAACATCAAAACCACACAAAAGCTAAAAATATCCAAGAGAATATAGCAAAGAAACATGGGACGAATTGATATGAAAATGATATATAAATAACACTTATCAATTCCCCACATTAGACATTTGCTAGTCCTCGAGCAACTACGACAATATGAAAAATAAAAACTGAACCGAAACAGAAATCAACCCAAAAAATTAAAAACACATACAAATGCTTTTATCTTGTAAATAGGGCCTCAAAGATTGTTATTAATTATACCCAAGGAAAAACTTCCAAATAATGCACTTGATCAAGATTTCATCTCAAAGATTAGTTTCGCTTTATTTCAATTCCTCAAGTGTGTTGTGTAGAGCCATTCTCACCTAATCACTTGTAACCCGGATGAGTTTATGCATAAAAATGAATCATATTTAATATTGAAGATGTGTGTATAAATGAACTCCATAGCCCTGCTTTTCAAGTCACTCTCCACTAATGTAGACATGCACAACACCAAGGATCAAGTAGGACTTTATTAAGCTTGTAACGTTTGGCTTGGGTGAGGTATGATCACGGATAATATTTGCTCAATCACCACAACACATAAATCATTCAGATTATGTATAGCTCACCCCTATAACACAACTTTAAATATTTTAATTCACCAGGTTACTTCCCCCAAACGTATGTAGAACACGCATATCGTCTTTTTTTTCTCTTATCTTCTTTTCTTTTTTTTTTGTAGAAAACAAAAGAAACTACCCCCCCACACTTTGTTGTTTCATTCTTTTTAAGAACAACCAAGGGTATAGAACTCTTTTTCTTTTCTTTTTTTTTTTTAACTGCAATTCCACTCCCCCACACTTAAAACAATACATTGTCCTCAATGTTTAAGTACGTGGAAGATAAGTACAGATTTTTTTTTCTCTTTTTTTGTTTTTTACAAACATAATAAAACTCACTTGCATTGCTCATGGCATAATCCAACCTCCTCTAACTTCCCAAAACCAGAACATAGCTCAAAATGTAATTGCGAATTATTTACATGCTCATAGGTAAGGGATAAACTGTTTGGAACAAATTCAATTAAGGTTAAGAAATCTTTTAGTGAGTTAACAAAGAAAAGGTTTACAGAGGCTCAAAGGGGTAACTAGGGATCAATTTTAATCAAGGTTGGCTCTAAAGGCTCAAACGGTCCAAAGATGGCCTAAATCATTTCCCTAATGTTGCACAGTCTAGGATTTCGCCTCGAGTGACCATCAAACAAGTTCTAGAATTCATTAAAATCTAAGAAACAGCTTAAATTAACTAACTTTACATAAACTTTCCTCTACGTAAAAAAATGACTCAGTGATAAGGCTCGATGCTCCAATTTTGTTGCAAGGAACAAGGTAAAGCAAAAGCTAATTAACATTTCAAGCACACAGATCTATGCCATCATTTATCATTTTTCAATAGTTATTCTCAATTCAATCATTGCCTTATCATTGGCCCATAAAATGCAAGAGAAGAGGTACGTGGCGTTGTTCAACCTGAGTCAAGATTGTATATTTCAACAATCCTTAGGACAGTAGCCCGCAGACTTAAGGTTTCCAGCCTATATACCTTTATTATGAAAGAACAAAACAAGAAACAAGACATTTCAAACAACATGAAATAACAAACTACAGATTTATTTAGAGAGAATGCGTTTCAAGAGTTAAGGAAACCCCATATTCTGCCATTCTCAGGTTTTTTCACAATGTTTTTTTTCGAATCGAAACTGATAAAAACAAAAACACACAACAACTCTAAATTACACAAAACTAAACTTACTCATAAAATAACAAAGTCTAACAAGCCAGCAAGCAAAAACAAGTCAGCTAGAATGGGTCTAAAAAAGTTTAGAAGTTAGCCTCCTTATTCAGCCATTATGGATTGAAGAGATCCAGAATGTGTTTCAAGAGGAATTCAACTTTTTAAGCCACCACTCTAAAAGCCATGATTAGAAAATATTAGCTGGGTAGGTATAGAAACACCCTGAAAAAATCTCAAATAATAACATGTAAAACTTCCAAATAACACAATAAAAAGAAAGCAAACAAAAACGAAGCAAAACCGCAATTAGAGATTACAGATGGAGTGTTAAATCCAGTTTACGCCTCTTATTGCCTTCTCCAAACCAATCAATCCGAGCTGTTTTTGGATCAGGCGAATAGACGAATTCTTGTAGTTTGTCAATTAACTCCCCTGCCGTTGAAGCTGTAACAAGGATTTGCCTCGCTGATGGTGAGATAAATTTTTTTTTCTACAGCTTGATCAAGAAAAGACAACAAACCATCAAAAAAATTATTGACATTTAACAAACCAATGGGTTTCCGATGGATGTTTAGCCGTGCCCAAGAGGTGATTTGAAATATCTCCTCTAATGTATCATAACACGGCAAGCTATAAGTTGCTACAGTTTAATTGACCATATGTGCATACCTCATGCTACTAGAAACCTTTAACTCTTCCCCCCATGTGTTGCCTACGATATCTCGTACGCTATGGTTTTAGGGATAATGCCGAGAACTTTGCTTCCTTCCTAAGGATGCACTGTCGACACACACCCCATTAACCCAAGACTACCCCCTCCATAAATCAAATTAATACCCCTCGCAGCTAATGTCCTACCAAGATCAAGAGCTGCTGTGTTAAACTCTCCATCTTTACCAAATTGCGATCCACAAAATACGCATATATTTTGGAATCGCCGAATTGGTGTTTTCTCCATTTCTAAAAATGCTCTAAACTTGTGCAAGCCAATGATGTACGTTAGGTATTATGCGATTCAAGTGCAAGACAGGTTATAAAATGCATTTCAAAATATGCAGCATGGATATATACACACATAAAACTCTCAAATTTTGACACATGGGGACATACTTTCGGTGGGGGTTGCTCGATGCAGATTTATCGCCCCAAAATTTGAAAAAAATAAGATATGCTTTCGGTGAGGTTTGACAAAACCTACACACTTGTCTCCCATATGAAGCATGGAAAATGGAGATACATTTTCGGCGGGGGTTGACAAAACCCCCACACTTGTCTCCCACGTGAAGCATAAAAAATAGAGATACACGTTCGGTGGAGGTTGACAAAACCTCCACACTTGTCTCCCACGTGTACTTATGCCATAGGGTAGTCATATGGTTTGTCAAAAAGAAAACTTGAAATTAAAACAAACAAAATCAACAAACAACACCAACACAAAAACAACATTGATAATCAGATCAAACGAAACAAGAAAAAAAATTCTACAACAACAACACACATTCCAAATATACAAGTAGTTGTGATTGTGGCTCACATCTTCCTCTGGTTTTACGTCCAGTACGCTGAAACGCCTTCTATGAGGCGGATTGGCTTGCCCATCCGTTTCTTATAAACTGGCAAAACAGGGTCGTTTTTAGTCAGATTCCGCTAGACTAAACACTGAATTCCCATCACGAATTGTTTCGCATAGATTAAGCAATTCACGCTGAACAAGTCAACAAGAATGTGACTCGAGAGTTAACAAAACATTATCCAGCGACTCATTACTCAAACCATTCTTAAAAAATGAAAGTTTATCTTCTTTATTCCTGGACGCAAAACCTAATGAACGACAAGTCTTGTTACAATTCCATCTAGCACATTTATAACATACTTGTAACCTTTTCGCTCTTCGCCTCTTGGCGTAGTAGCTATTTCCTAGACCAGGCATGTGTTTTGCGAGATTAATGTCAGGCTCACCTTACAATCTCACCTTGGCTTCAATAAGCCATCGGATATCCGCAAGCACATTTAGGAGCATCAATGCCCAAAGTCTAGTCATCCGTACTTTATAAATTTTAAACACAGCATTTTGAGGAAGTGAAGGGGAATATTTACGAAGGTTCGATAGAAAGATATCGGCATCCATGAAGAGGAGAAAAGAAGAGATATTACCGATAATGCGATCGGGTTTGTTTTTCTCCAAGATATGCACGTTTCAAACCTTTGGCGAATGACTTCAACTTCCATTTGGATGTTTCCACAAGCTGCTGCACAAATGAGCTCAAAGCACAGAGTAATCAAATTAAACAAAAGAAAGGAAAAGAAAAGAGCATAAACGAAACTAAGGACACATAAAAGAGATAACAACACAATAGCAAACAAAAGTCAAAAACAAGTAAAAAATATAAAAACAAATGAGACAGATGGCAAAGAAGAGATAAAACCTGATCAATTTGATGGCCTACGAAAGGAATCTCCTTGAGACACAGAAATCGATCATTATTACCTCATTTTATTTTTCTTTTCTTCTTTTTTTTATTTTTCAAAAACATTGGGTTGCCTCCCAATAAGCGCTTGGTTTAATGTCCTCAGCCCGACGTTGGTTCCATCATGGGAGGATCCAATCTCCGCTGTGCTTCTCTAGTGGGCTTGGATCCTTCTTCCAACAATAATTGGTGCATGCATATGGCTGGGCCTTGAATGTTAGCAATCGTCCACCCAATAGCTATTTTGTGATCTGTAAGTATTCGGACGAGTTTCTCTTCTTGTATTCGTGCAAGGCCCATTTCTATTATAATTGACAAAGGATCATCCTCACTCAAGAATCCATGCCTCAAATGATCTGGAAGAAGCTTAAGCTCCAAGGCAGGGGCTGTCATCACAGAAGGAAGAATTTCTCATTAGATAAAGGAAATTGAATGTATGAAACATCATACCTATTTGTGGTTATTGCGATGGTCTCATCTAAGCTTGTCACAACTTCCTCCATTTCTTTGGACACTCGTATCAAAATTTCTGACTCCTTAGAATTTTCTGTCCCTATGTGCTCATTAATAGCTATATTCAATCCATTCTTGTGAGTTAACTCAAAACATTGTTGTGGCAAAGAATCAACAACGTCAACTGCAAAAACAAAATGTAAGTCACTAGAGTACCTCATTGCCTCAAAGATATTGAAACATATCACCTTGCCATCAAACTCTATGATGGAGTGTCATCACGAACATCAATCTTGGTTCTAACAGTTTACGAGAATGGTCTCCCCATAAGAATCGGTGTTGGATTAGGAGATGTCTCATCCTCTATTTCAAGAACATAAGAGTCTGCTGGGAATACCAATTGATTCACCTGCACAAGCACATCTTCACAACTCTTTTGGTATATGCATTAAAACGATCAGCAATTTGAATGGTAATCCTAGTTTTCGCAAAAGGTCCAAGATTTAAAGAAGCATAAATAGAATATGGCATGGTGAACGTACCTGGACCTTTGCACTTTGGAGAAATTTTCCTTTGCAATACAGCTGAAACATCTTCCCCCACACTTACTTTCTCATTTCTTTTTAACTTTCTTTTGCTGGTGAATAACTCCTTGAAACATTTTGTATAACGAGGTACTTGTTCGATAGCATCCAAAAGTGGTATACTCACCTCGAATTTGCGAAAAGTTTCCAGGATTTTCTGTTCTTGTTCCTCCTTCTTCGATTTTACAAATCTACTAGGAAAAGGTGGTGGAGAAACATAGGAAAGAATGGGGGTTATAGGATTTACCTGAGAAGTCAGTGTTTTGTTCATGGTGGAAGTGGTGTCATCTCCTTCATCAGTTTGTGATTTCTTTGGCAGGACATCTAATTGCTCTTCATTTTGCAAAGTTATCGCACAAAGAATCTTGGTGCTCATGGATTGATCACCGTTTGACAAGATAATTCTTCTGAGCCTTGGCCCTCGAATTTGCTCATGCTAGTGGCCAATTGTCCCCTGTGATTTGCCAGGTTTTGGATACTTGCCCCAGTTTCCTGCTGGAATTGCATTGCGTTAGTGGCAAGTGCATTAACAATGTCCTGGAGAGACATACCTGAGTTTTGTGAAGCTGGTTGCGGTGCTGGATGTGGCATTGGTGGTGGTTGCATTTGAAAAGGTTGCTGCACTCTAGGTTGATTGAAACCTTTTGGCCGATTTGGTATCACATTTGGAGTGATTGGTTGATGATTCCAGTAACTGAAATTATGTTGATCTTCCCATCCAGCATTGTAAGTGCTAGAGAAAGGATCATACCATTGCCTCGTTTGTCCTGGAAATCCTCCCATGGCATTGGCTTGTTCCATATATTCTTCTTGTAAAGTTGGATACATGTCGATTGGATGCTCCATCGTAGAATATATCCCACATTCATAAGATTTTTGCATATTTCCTACAGCCATGTTTTCCACAAGAGAGGTTAGCTCAGAAAGTTGTTGTTCAATGTTCGGAGTGCTTACCTCATTTATTCTCCATGGTAGTTGGGGCTCAAATCCGCCACTGAATTGATGGAAGTTTACTGCCATGTCGTCTAAACACAAATAATAAAAAAAAAACAAACAAAAATATGAATCAACAATGAAAACAAAATAACAAATCGATTAGAAAATCAATCCCCGGCAACGGCGCCAAAAACTTGATGCGTTCGAAACTAGCAAGTATACTAGTCGCACAAGTAATAAAGTGATGAGTAAGATATCGTTCCCACGAGGATTGATTCTAATTGAATTTGTTATTTTCAGCAACAATTAACTAAATGGGGGGTTTTGTTGGTTGATTAACTAGATGAAAAACTGAATACTACGGTAATTAATGAATAACACGATGCAAACTAAATTGACATGGGAATTAATCAATGATAGAAATCTGGTTAAGGGATCATTCTCCACCACAAGATATGGATTTGCGAATTAATTGTAGAATTATCATCCAATTACACCATTGAAATTATCAAACCGTAGATAAAATAAGCTCTGTTATCCCAATCTTTCCTTACTTTGTTGTTAAATAAAACAGGCTCTTTATTTAATCTCTATCCATTAAACAACCTAGAACAAGCTCTCTAAATTTAATTTAATGGATGCATTACAAAAAGAAAGACAGGTTGATCTAAGCAATAAACACACAAGCTCGGATTATTTAACTTAGGTTATATTCTCCAATTGCAATCTCTGATCACAATTTTGCTACGAATGATTAGAAATTCAAGACAATTACGGATCAAGACTTCTAATCTAGCAATAGACAATATCCAGATTATAATCAGTTGGCCACCCAAATATAATCCAGCAAGCAATCATAAGCATTAAACATGGGAAAAATACAAGCAACTTCAATTAGAGAATTGGATAACAATTCCTTGCACAATCAATTCACAAAAACCATATCTAGGGCTTTGAAATCACCCTCAACCAATTCAGATTTAGTTACACATATTCAGACAGAATACAAATACAATACACTATGGAGACATTCCAGAAAATGAGAGGGAAAGGGAAACTTAGCAAATTTGATGAAATCTATTAGGATTTGTAGTTCTTCCTCTTTCCAAGCCTTCAATCTCCTTCAAGAACTCCAAGAGATGAGAGAAATCCAAAAATGCAGCCTCCTCCACGTTCTCCCCTCTTCAAGTTATCAAAATAAAACCCTAAAATGTGTTTAAATACTCTGCTACAGTAACCTGCTACAGTGTCCCGTATTATACATGCTACAGTGACTTGTGGAATTATATTTCTATACATCTCACACTGTTTGATTAGAACTTTTGGTACACTGAATGGATTTATAAACCGTAAATTTCTCCAGAAAATAGACTTCGAGAGCTTTCCAACGGTATATAACATGTCGTCGGGTTCATTGTATATCAATACAAGTAAATCCGAGAAGATCACTGACTAGCAGAGGTGAAAATGAAGGGTTTTACTCCATTTTTGTGCAAGTTGCTCCAAAACTCCTACAAACATCAAAACACACAAAAACATAAAAATACCACGGAATATAGCAAAGAAACATGGACGAATTGATATAAAAGTAATACATAAATAGACACCTATCATGTAGGAAATGGAAACTTTACGCGTATTTATTCTATACAATGATTCTTGGACTATACAAGAGAATGGTGGTTATTTGTACACTCGGTGGGAGGGCGAAGCCATTGATAATTCGTAGGTCTATTACCTATAATGAGTTGGTTGACTATATTAGTACTGAAATGGGTTGGGTCTTCGTAAGCATAACATGAGTTTAGAGGTTCAATTTGCTTTTAAGGGTGTTCCGCCAATGTTGACTCCTATTGAGACTGACAATGATGTTTGTTTCTTTATACAACATTGTTTGGAGGACCAACAGTCATATACACCATTAATTGTTAAAGTTGAAGATAGGGAGAAGCAAAGACAGAGGTTAGGATCCGATGCAGTGCGTAGGCGATAAAGATCTTCTCATCCCTCTTTGTTTCGCTCAGTAAGTGGAAGCAACCAATTAAGTGAGTCCACTCCTGTTTGTGCACAACCACTATTGAATGATGATGTTGGCATTGAGTTTGAGTAGTATTCAGGGCATTCAGGGCATGAGTCAGTTGGGATGTTAGTTAAAAATGAAGAAGGGGTGCCCCTGTCGATGCCATCGAGATTGGTATGTCATCTCGATAGCATTAGAGAGTTTAAAAGTTTAGGTAATATTGATGTTAATAATGCTAGTTATGATGTTAATGATGACGATGGTGGTGATGAAGATTATGAAGATAATGATGATGGTAGTGATGATGTTAGTGAGCATGTTGACGATGACAATGATGATGTACTAATCATATTGAGAATGATGTTGAGGGTTTGGATGATTATATTGTTGATGGCCAGGATGTAGATGGTTCACATTTTAATAACGATGAACAGATAGAGATCTTCAGTGATGTGAACTAGGATGTGCCATTTACCATTCCTTCTCCAATTCACTCCGCACGTACTCCTCCATTTTATGGACATCAACAAGAGCCGGTGTCGAATAATGAGCCGAGAATGGATGCAAATCCTAGACATGAAGAAGCTAATGTGGGCTCTAAAAATGACAGTCGTCGAGCTAACACATTTAGGTGGATGTCGCCTATTGTGCATTCATTATTCATAGTTGGAGATGATGCATCATCGTTTGTAGTTGATGGGATTGAGGTTGGCGTTGAGCAGATGTTTAACAACAAAACGGAGCTTCGTGAGAAGTTATCAAATTTGGCATTAAGACGCAACTTTCAATTCAAGGTGAGGAACTCCAATGCAACAAGGTTTGAGGTTGTCTGGCATGCTGAATCTTGTAAATGGCGTTTATGTGCCACAAAGGTAGCCGATTCACATTTCTTCGAAGTGAAAAAGTATAAGAACCATCACACATGCTCCAGAGCCGGACTTCACCCAAATCACAAACAAGCAACTGCACATAAAGAGCAAATTTGTTGAGGCTTCGAGAATATATCATCCGAAGGATATTATGTCTGATGTTCAGGAGTCATTGGGTGTTAATATCACATACAACAAGGCGTAGAGGGCAAAGGAGGTAGCTTTGCAAGAACTTCATGGATCTCATGAGGAATCATTCACACTACTCCCCCAGTATATGTACATGATTGAGAAAGCAAACCGAGAGACCAAAACGTCTTTAGAAACTGATGACAACAACCATTTTAGATACTTTTTCATGAGAATGGAGGCCTCTATTGTTGGATTTGCATCATCAATTAGGCCAGTTATCACAGTTGATGGTTCGTTTTTGAAAGAAAAATATAAAGGTACAATGTTTTTGGCTTCTTGTATGGATGAAAATAAACAAATATACCCATTGGCACTTGGAGTTGGGCATTCTGAAATTGATGACTCCTGGAACTGGTTCATGAGACAGTTGCGTGATCATGTTGTACAAAATGTTCGAGATCTTGTTTTCATTTTTGACCGTCATCGTAGCATTGAATGAGCTATTGTAGCAGTTTTTCCTCATGCACTACATGGATTGTGCACTCATCATCTGAAGGGTAACTTGAAGGCCATGTTCAAGGACAAGACTTTGCTGGATATATACTCCCGAGCTACAAGGACATATCACTGTGTTGATTTCAACTATCATATGCGACAAATTGAATCGTATATGCCAGCAACAGCAACTTATCTTCGAGAGATTAGAGTCGATAGATGGGCACATTCACAGTTTCATGGCCGACGGTGTAACATCATGAAAACAAATATAGCTGAGTTGATGAACAACTGCTTGCAACAAGCGCGATTCCTTGCGTGACATTGTTAGCAGATTATTACCGAATGAACTTGTAGCAATGGTTCTATGAACGTCAACAGTTATTTGCTAACTCAGAATTACATCTTTCACTGTAGGCTAACAAGTTCATGGAGGAGCGTTGAAAGGAGGGCAAACATATGAAGGTTAGCAGTATCTCTCTTACTATGTATGAGGTGAGAGGCAACGACCGTGTTAGCATTGTTGACATGCACGCTCGGATGCACGTGTTAGGTGTTTGATCTTGACCAGCTTCCATGTGCACATGTATTAGTTGTTTGTAAACGTATGAACCTACTGACGTGCCATGATTATTGTGCCCATTGGTATACAACTGAAACATTACTACATGCATATGCTCTACCAGTTGTTCCTGTTGGAGTTAGTGAGGATTGAATGGTTCCTGAGGAGTTATGCAGCAGAGTGGTCCTACTGCCAGTCATGAGGAGACCAACCGATCATCCTCGGAGGAATCGAATCCCTTCTATTGGTAAGTCTAGCTCGTCTCGAACTTGCGAGTGATGTGGAAGTTTTGGGCACAATCGTCAAACTTGCCGAAACCCAGTTCCTAACAGGGGGTGATGGCTACCAAATGTAGGCAAGGGGTTTTTTTTGTCTATGTAATATTATTTGTTTGCTTTCAGTGACGTAGTCTATTTACATTATTCTCAGAATGCAACAACTCTCATTTTGTATTTATTAATTGTTTAGGTGACTATAACTCTAGAAGTAACATCAAGGAAGATCAACAAAGATGTGATCACTGAGCTCACTCAACTTTACAAGGAGAAATACTTGGGTGAAAGAATTCTTGCATATTTTGGGCGTAAGACTCTCTTAACGACAAACATGGTTAGGCCATCACATATCGTTTATACATGTCTTGTTATCATTCAAAGAAATTTATTATCAATGTATAAAACTTTCATGTATGAAATATTCATTTATGTGCTTCGTCAATGTATGCAATTTACAATATTTTTCCTACTAAGAATTTATGTGCTTTGTCATTGAAATAAACATTCGTGTATGAGACACTCATTTATGTGCTTTGTCAAGGTATAAAACATTCATGGAGTAAATATTCATGGAAAACATGTGCTACTAAACAAAATATGACACTATACAAAAATGTGTAAATATCCACAAACTATATATCCACAAAAATGTGTAACTATACAAAATATATACACAACAGAAAATCAAGAAGGAGTCATGCTGGGCTGCTGGTCAACATCCGTTGACACAACATCAGATGTCCCTGTGGCAGCCGTAACATCGGCTGGGACAACATCGGCAGTCCTGGTGGTGGCCGCAACATCGGTAGTCCCGGTGGTGGCCGCAACATCAAAAGGCAGAACATCGACAGACCCTGTGATGGCCTCAACCGCGGCAAGCCCTGTGACGCCCGGGACGGCCTCCTCCGCCTGTGGACGAACTCGATGAGCCTAAAGCTGGAACGCCACTCTTTCCTGCTGCAGTTGGTCTGTTAATGTCTTAAAGGTTGTCAATGGAACGCCCCCTACTAAGAACTCCATGTACCTTAAACATTTCACGTCGCATGCTCCTCCTTTAGCCTCTTGCTGTGACACCTCAGACTCATCCTCGATGCGCTCAATGTCGTACGGGGTTACGGGGTAGTTAGGACAACCGTAAACATCTATCTATTGACACGATACAGGGTATCAACTCTGTCAGACACTAGACTGCATCTCTGACCATGTTAATGGAACTGTGCGCAATACATGAGTCATATATGACTATGACACGACGAATCAAATCCACCTTGGCTACCACCCAATGATTGTCTCCAATGTTAACTGGGACATAGAGCTGAAAAGGAAGTTGAGAACATGAAAATTGAGATCAACATTTCAAATAAAACGGCACGTACTAACACACTGAATATAAATGTACTCACCCTGTTCACATCGACCCATGGTCGTCCATCGAGGGGCATCTCCCCAAGGACAAACTGGACCATATCGGCCTCATTCACCCAATTAATGTCAAGTTTGTCCGAGTATTATGCCCACAATGACTTTACTTTTAACTATAATTTTATGAGTACGGTTACCACATCGAAGGAATGAGAAAGTAACTATAAATTCAGATGTTTAGCAAATACCTACCTAAAAAATGGTGTTCAGGAAAGCAGACCTTTGGACACTAGCTGCGCTTATATCGCAAGCTCTACAACATAACACCCACAAGTAGCTATCCATGTGCTGCATATAGTACCCTTCGTCAATGTATAAAATTTGAAATGTATATTGCAATATTAGAGGAGAGGAGAAGAAGTTAAACAAACCTCAGATGCAAGCCACTCTGACGGCGTCATCAACGTCTTGAAGAACTCACGAGAACTATGCAGACGCCCAAATCAATATCACCCACCTTATCCTCCAGCCATTCATCAAATCTGATACAATCAGCAACTGGTACGGGGGCACGTGGGTCAAATAGTGAAACCCGAGTCAACGATGACATACGCTACATAATGACTGTATCCTGGACAGCGGTCTCGCTAGGATGTACAATGGGCACCTGGGGGGGCTGAAGATCTGGTCTCTCAGCAGGCTGAACATCCGGGGCCTCCGGCTGTATCCTAGGCTCAACCCTCACCCTCTTTCTACCCAGTGGACTGATAAAGGGGCTTCGTTTATGCTATCCCAAAAATAGACGGTGACCTCAGAGCGAAACGAAGCCTGTGGTAAGAGCATCGGCGGCACGAACACTTGTGTCCATGGGTTCAAGTTCTGTTGGCTCCTGACTTTCACTGTCATCACCCAAACCTCCATTCGAATCCTGTATTAAAGAAAACCAGAACGTCAAGTTAAGCGATGTGACCTAATGGAAAGCACAAAATCTGTTTTTTAACTTGTGCTACGTACCGTGGCAGTGTATCCGAAATGGCCACCCAGTAGAACAATAGCCTCACGTAGATGAACTATCTCCTCCCGCATGGCCTTGTTCTCCTCACGTATGTCCTTGTTCTCCGCTCGTAACTTTGTGATCTCCTCTTAGAGTCCTACAAGCTCACGCAGCACTGTGCTCTTGAACCTATCATGGAACGGCTGTGCCTGTATATCATTATTCAAGATCACCATGACAAACCAAACAACCATCAAAGTAAATGGACAAGTATACAAATGTATTTTATCGTTACATACTTTCGAGCTTGAAGGGAAATCGGCTACATGAGGGGAAATGTCACAATAGGTGGTCGCACCACCCGACGGAGGAATTGAATCGCCTGCATGCCTATATCTGTCGAACGTGGTAGGTGCAGGATGATGGGGGGACTGACTGTGTCCATGTCTGCCCCCACATCAGGTTTATCGATGGGACTATGTCCAGGGGGATGAGTTCCGGAAGGATCCTCATAACCATGACTCTCCTATGCTAGATGTGTAGGACTAACAGGGGACGTAGGCGACGGAGACAGTACACGTTCGCCAGTAGCACTAGTAGTGTCTCTGATTAGCCCTACCTCAGGTCTAATAAGGGAAGCAGGCGACGGAGACCGTACACGTTCAAATGCAGCACTGGTTGTGTCTTTGACTGGCCCTACCTCAGATCCAATAGGGGAACTCTGACCAGCAGGAGGTGGAGCTGATGGATTCTCTATCAGAAGTGGTTCAATCCTCTCATCGGATATTAAAGGAGCATCCACAGATATCGCCCAGGCTATATGTGCACCTCTTTGGATGCCAACTACTTCAGCGAGCCTATTATACCATTCTGTCATCTGCTCCACCTCAGATGGCTCCAAAACGATGAGTGGACGAGCCTGCGTCAACAAATAATCTATCAAATTAAACAGTGATTCGCTGTGACCAAAAACAGAAAAAGTTTTAAAGACAAGGGAACCTTACATACATGCCTCCTAACCAGCAGGACATCACGTTTGATGATGTCCTCCGAAGGGGTCTTATTTGTCTCCTACTTTAACAAGCGCAGTATCCTCTCCCCATCGATCGCTCGCTCATATGTCGCGCCAATGTACGGCGCGGCCTCGGACAACCAAACCTTAATAACATAAGGGTTTTTAGTGACAAATGGTATTAAATTTGTAACTCAAAGAAACTAATAAACACGTCAACATATTTGTTTTTCAATATGGACCTGAAAAGCGTACGGGCACCCTTCTAAGTTATACCTCTCGCACTGCTTTCCTTTCCCCTTTGTCTTCTTGTTCTTCGCTTCCGCTCGCTTCTTATACCTTCCTAATCTCCCGTCCAAAGCATTTTTCATTCCTTTAAGTGTCTTCTCGTAAGAAATTGAACCCCATGGATAATTGTTAAAATCATCAAATGTGTTGACGAAATTCAACCACACACGGGAGACATATTGGCATCAATCCCGTGCCATGAAAAAACGCTCGAGCACATAATACAATGCCATCTTTACAACATCCTCGTCTGGCATAGCTGACACATCTAATTCGTGAAGTCTCGGATAGAAATCCTTGAGCTCCAAGTCCTCGCCCTCAAAATACATATCCAACAAAGGGCACCGATTCAAGACAGTCAGTATTGGTGGCACAGTGGAAGCAAATCTCAATCCAGTGACCAAACCGAACTCGTGGGTGGAAAAACGAATCAGTCTTCCTGGAAAGAAGGAAAAAAATAAGATGCCAATAATGGTAACAAAAAACATAACTACAAATACCATATGCTCAAAAATAAAATTATTTAACTATATTGTAGTTCAAAACCATATTTTTACCTTCAATGAGGAACCACATCTTGTCATCGTATCCTACTGTGTTAACCTCCTACAAAAGTACATTGCGCACCAACTGAGATGAAATGATAGCTCCCGAATGTCTAGGAGAAACCCAAAACATGTATTACGAAACATGTTTTTTGTCTCGCACTTAAAGTCGTGCGAATCCAATCTATACAGTCCAAACCTGTCAAGTTTTTGATAACCGCATGGTAGTGCTCATCATACGATGTCTTCAGGGTGAATGACAGTCCAAATTCATTTGCCATTTGCTTCAACCTACAAAAACAAAGTCCGTTATAGTTAAATTTGATGCAAAAAGGCAAAAAAACAAGGCTAAAACAAGCAACCTGTCAAAATGCTCGACACACTCGACGAAACTCGACAAGCTTGATAGAGCTCGACATAGAAACCGACGAAACTTTGTCGGATGAAACTTTTTTCAGATTTAGAATCCAACATTCGACTAGTCGGGTTATGTATCCGACACTCGACACAATTGTTTTCACTTTCATCTGACACTCTACATCAGGTTTTCTTACATAAAATCGATACTCGACATTCCCTAGAGAGATGTCGAGTGTCGGATACATTGTTCGAGACATCGATATATCGGTTTTCACGAAATCGACACTCGATATCATCAAAAATTTCATGATGTCGAGTGTCGGTTAGTGCATCCGACATGACTCGATACATCAGTGTCGAGTGTCGAGCAAAAACCGACACTCTCCATCTTCTATCTCGCGACTAAACCCGTTGATTTTCACAGTTTTCATACACATCGAACCACAAAAATCACATAATAACACTAGATTTATATCTAAAAACACAGAATAAGTTCATAAATCCAACGGAAACTCAAATCCCTAATTCAAATTCCCTAAAAACTAACCTAAATCTAACGAAACAGAAAACAACCAAATAAATCACTAAAACTATGAAAAAACCTATGAATAAACTTACCACAGTGTCGATTCTTGCTTCTCTCTGCGTAGTCTTGCTTCTATCCTCAGAGGATGCTCGCGTCGATTTGCGTTTCAAGCGATGTCGAGGGATTTCAGAAATATATGTCTGAAGAGGAAAATAAGGCTTTAGGAATAAATTGAATACATAAAGGTATTTTAGTCTTTTTGTTAAGAAAGCGTCTATGGCATGAAAATTTTTCATATTATGTCCAAATTTCATTTAAGTCCCTTAATTCTGTCTATTTTTTCAATTTTTCCATTGTCAATTCTTAGACTCCTTATCTTGCATTGATTTTAACCATTAAGTTTAGCTTTGAAATATTTAAATTCCCTCAAGATGTCTTCATGAAAGTTGTAGATATTTATCTCAGATTTTTAGAAGTTACTAGCTTATACATATTGAATATGTATTTCAAAAGTTATGGTCAACATACTAAAGCACGTTTAGGTTGGGCTACAAGTGCAGATGGTTCTTTTTAGCCCAGTTTTTGGCCCACCAAACATCCAAATCTTTTTTTTTTTTAAATACACTTTTATAGAAAATTGAATCAGCTTTTTACAGATACAAGAATTGTATCAATCAGTGCTATAGATAGAAAGTTATACTCATTTTATCAAACCTATATCAAAAGGTTATTTAATCATTAATTGAAAACAAAACTATTATTTAAGATAAAATCAAGAACGTGCTTAGTTTGAGAGAGTTAATCATACTATTAAGTATAAAATGATGAGTTTAACTCTTATTGATATGCAATTTTAAGTATTTATCACAACAAATTATGTAAATGATTTCTTTTCTTCTTGATGTCAATAAATTCAAAATTTTCTACACTCTAACTCAAAGCTTGCAAACATTTGTTTTGCTTTGATTTTTTAGGCCCCAAAATTAGTTTCTTCCCATACAATTAATCAATCAAGGTTTCTTTTTTCAAATTGAATTGTTTTCATAAAAATATATATAAGGCAAAAATTAATTCCTTAAATTCCAAGATGATATTATATTACATGATATGATATTTATAAGCATTCAATGAAACTATATATGGAAACTTTAATTCATAATCTTATAGAAAGCTAGTTAAGATAATTATTTTAAATACATGATATAATTAATTTCCATTAGTGAAGTTTTGTTGCTCCAAAAAATGGTTGGTTTCTCTTCTCTTTGGAAGCCATATTTATAGGTACAATATTCCCAAAATATCCAATGATTATTTCTGGTATATTTTGATCTTAATCAATTTAATAAATATTATTGATATAATAACATTATGAGTAGATAATTCATATAGGAGATCTAAATTAACTTAATATGGATTTTGTTTAATATTTTTAAGTGAAAGGGAAAATATACATGTAGTTACACAAATTCTACGAACATTTATATATTTATTATTCAAAATGACCTTATTGCTTGTATTGAGTACATAAGCTCAAATATTGAAACATAAATTGGTCCAATAACTGGTCATTAATATCACTAATTACGTAGTTTATTAGTAATACTAAATATTGCAACAACATTATTTTACATAACTTCCACATGTATCATAGATGCAGTTATCACCAGAACGATGTCGTTATTTGCATTGAATACTACAATCCTTTGAAGATTTGCTTTTCCCAAAACAATTAATGCCACATTCTTTAAATCCTTCTTCTGAACAATAGATACTTAAAAAATTGAAAATTTTAATTAGAAATAAAATAAAAATTGTTTACCTCATTATAGACTATTTTCTTATACTTACAAAATCTGTATATAAAATTAATAAGACACTAAGTGAATGGAAAGATAAATATAAGAAAATCAATGTAATAAGTACTGATGAGTAATATGGTATTGAATAAGTGACAATAACCATGTATACAAATTTTGTAATGTAGTATTACTCAACATAATAATTTAAAAGGTAATTATGCTGAAATTCTTTTTTTTTTTTTTTTTTTGCTTAAAAAATACTTGGCATTGACATAGTTTTACTTTAGAAAGCACTTGCTGTATAGAACTTTTAAACATGTTAAGAACACACCTATTAGCGTATAATGAAGAAAAAGAAAATTCAAGTAAAAATATAGAAAAGAGAGAGGACATAAGAGAGTAGTTTGGAATTACCAATGGAGTGAGAAAAAAGAACAAGGTAGAGGAAGACGATTAAGATAAACTATCGCTTTGATGATGCCATGTCTATTCATACAAGTTCTTGAGACGATATAAGTAAATTATATATGTGAAATTAAGAAGTAAGAACTTGTGTTCTTATAGATAGAGCGATAAATTGAAGGCCATGAACAACATCTAAAATTCAAGACTCTTTGACGAGTTCGTAATTCTAGTAATTAGCACTAACACAAAAAATAATAATAAGCAAGTTCTTTGTTTTTTTAGGAAAGATCACCAACCCTAATGCTGGTAATTAAGGCTAAAATTAGAGGAGTTAAATTTTCTCAATAATTATATATGGAAGGATCAACAACCCCTCTAAATTATACTTTTTTTTATATCAATTTATATCCCTTAGATTTATATAGATTAATGGTTAGGATTTGATTATATAGCAAGTAAATATTAAGGCAATCATTAAATACACATAAAATGAATAACAATTAAGGTTGATAACTAAAGATATTTTTCTCTCTCCATTCTTCCTCCGCTTGCCTTTACATCCTCTATCTCTTGTAATTTAGGTATAATTTAAATTGTTTCTTAAACAATTTTAAAAATAATCAATGAAAATATTACTTAATTAATTACCTAAAAATACACTAATTACTTGAACAACAATATATAATAAATTAAAATGATACAGTAAAACATAGTATCATCATCCACATTAAATTGATAAATTTATTTATTTAAATTATTAAGTATTATTTTCTTATTATAGCTTACTTAACAATGAATATACTTAATAATTTTAAAATTGATATTTGTTTAATAAAATTTTTCTGATTTATTGTATATTATATCTATTGGATATATATATTCAGAGTCTTCCTATTGAAAAGGAGTAGCATAACCTCATATCTGGTATTGAAGTAACAATTTCGTCGATGGCTTCTTTTGGACGTTGTTGTATTAATTTGGAGAAAATTGTTATTAGTTATGAATTAATTTTAATTTATTATATATTATTGTTTGAGTAATTAATGTATTTTTAGGTAATTAATTAAGAAATATTTCCATTGATTATTTTATTTTAAAATTGTTTAAGGTATAATTTAAATTATACATAAATTACAAGACACAGAGGATGTAAAGGTAAAAGGAAGAAAAATGGAGAGAGAAAAAAATAATTAATTACTTACCTTAATTGTTATTCATTCTATGTGCATTTAATGATTACCTTAATATTTATTTGCCATGTAATCAAATTCTAACATAATTTTATAAATCTAAGGGATAATTTTATGTAAAAAAAAAAAAGTGCAATTTAGATGGCTGCTGAAGAAGGCTTGATTTTTAAAACTAAACAATAATTCCATATTGGCAAGGCAAAGAAGTTTAATGATAATTTATAAAAGAATTGAAGGGAGTGATTCATTTTAGCTGCAAAGTCAAAATAAAAATAATAATTTTCTTTTAATAAATAACTCTTAAGGATATTAGTATCAAAGGAATTCTTACAATTGAGTGGATTTTTTAGTAGTAAAACCCTAATAGCAACAATACTTAAAAATAAAAATCTTTCTTAATTAATGACACTCAAGTTTTTTTTTTCCAAAAAAACCAATAAATATAAATATTTGTACTCTCCTCTCTTTAGGGGATCTAACTTAAGAAAAAGATATTTTTCAAATTCAACTTCATAAATGGATTTTGCATGAATTATGATCACAACCTAAAAAGTTACGTTGAAAGTGTGTCTATAAAAATTAAATGTGAGTTTTTTATTTCTTAAAATATATTTGTAAAAATTAAATGTGATTTTTTTATTTCTTAAAATATACTTTTACTTGAGAAAAATTCTAATTTGATTAAGCGCTTAACTATGTAAAGCACATGCTCACTAATGTATGTAGAGAAATTAAAAGGGAGGATATAAGAGAGAAATATAATACAGAAAATCTCAATAAATGAATGTTTGATAATTTAATAATCTTGATTAAATAATAAAATTTGCTGGTCCCAACTTCAACCTATGTATTAAATTAATAAATTTGCTAAAGGTATAAAATAATTCTTTTTTTTTTTCAAATCCTATAAGACTAAATTAATAATCAATCAAATACATATCATAAATTAACATATAAATTCATAATATTAAGGTGACTTTTTCTTATTCTAGTTTCTCAACTATGCTCTTTCTAAAGATATGCATATAAAGTTTTTTATTTAAAGTTTTTTATTTTTACTTGCTATCTAAACTAAACTAAACATTATCGTTAATTTTTTGCAAAGCATGCACCATATTTGTTTTATATCTATTTATTTATTTATTTCATATTGTAGCAAAGAGTTATTTAAGGTTATTATTGCTTGAATGATCTCTTTCATAAAATATTTGCTAAACCACAACTATTATTTAGATCATGGTCATCATCAACTAGCATATCCATTACTCCTTCAATAATCTCTTTATTAGTAGGAGATCCCATAGCTGTATTATTTTTACTAGGATAAATTGCAAGTTTTGCAGTGGATAGATAGTTACAAAAAACTAAACGGTAAACAGTAAAGTAAAATAGAACAGAAGATTTTACATGGTTTAACTATAATCAAGCATTTATCTATAGATAATAGTAGTTACAATCCGCTATGTTGTATGTGTTTACATTCGACTCAGGATTTTTTACAGTGGTAGACTCCCTCTCACTCACTAACCTAGTCTATGCAAACTTGATCACTCTTGATCACAACCATAATCTTTCACACCATTCTAAAACTACACTTTACGGAAATGACTAACTTAACTATACCAAGTAAAGTAAGACTTAACGAACATAATTGTTAAAGACTCATATAATCACTTAACTCACTTAAACTTACATGATGCTCTAACAATTACAACCATATTCGTGCAGGCACTTAATTGCCTTAAGCCTTACACAATCTTCACCCACTGAATCAAAGCATAAGGCTTTTTACAAATAAACAAATGACAAAATATATCAATCTAAAATCCATAAGTGCAACGCCATATTTTGAGTCCCCCTTTATATAGGCTACAAGGATAGCTTCGTAAAGTATGTTGTCATTAATTGCAATCATCATAAATCTGTAATAATTCAAGAAGACTTAAAAGGTATGATTAGATCATGATTTACATAATGTAGGAAGTTATATAGAAATTCTCTTAGATGATTTAGGACACCTATAAAAAATGCCCTAATCATATATGAGATTGACAATCACGGTAAAACCTTTCTTTATAACATGAACTTCCAAATGAACTTCAATCAATTAGTCTTTTCCTAAAATAAAAATTTCCATAAGTGATAAATGAGATTAGGAAAAAATAATCACATTAAATGTTTTATCACAAGAAAACAAAACAACTTTGATCACATGCATTGCATATGCATGAGCATGCCATGTGACACACCACCATAAATAAAAAAGGTGGTCAACATCAATTGTATTTTTATAACATAGAGCAAAAATAGCTTCACGAAATCCATTAACTTTTGACCACATTAATCCATTATTTATTTATTTATTTATTCATATCACATACATGACTATTGATGATAAAGAAATATATCACAAATAAATAAAACACAAAAATCTTTTTAAATTATTAATAATTCATTATTGATAAATAAATAACCTTGGTAAAATAATAAATTTTAATAGTTCTAGTAGTAGTAATTTATTGAGATTTTACTCTATCATTAATGGAGTAAAAAAACAATCAGTAATAAAAATGAAAAATAAATGACACACGTCTTATGTGACACAATTTCATTAGATGGGTAAACCTGAAAATAAATGAAAGAGTTTCAAACAAATGATGTGGTAACTATGACCCATTCAATAATTTTGTGTCACATTAAATTATATGGATTATGTTATAACTTAGTTGCATATAAAAATTATTATAATGATAAGAGAAACTGAGATCAATATAGATTTGGTGATGCCATGTATATGCACATCCTAAGTTCATAATACCTGTAATAATATACTTGAATTTAACAGGTATGAGCAAATATGCCTATATCCAACATGATGTATTGAAGGAAATCCACAAGATTAACACACTTTGATTCACAAAAGTCTTCATAAGTGATTTTTACCTCCATTGAGCAAAATACAACAATATCCTTAATGTTATTGAACACAAAACTTGTTGCTTTTGTTACTCCAATAATTAAGAAGGTAATCTTAACATCGGCCTTAAAACATATATAAAATGAGATTAAGAAGAAGAGTTTTTTGGTTTGCAGCTATAAAATGAAATTAAGAAGAGTTTTTTGGCTTGCAATTTCAAGGATGGTTATGAGATTTAACATCCTATTTGTATTGTGTAAATTAGAGACAGGGAATGTAAACTTATATTTTGAAATCCTTAAGGGTGTGACTGTATTTTTAGAAAAGCAGATCTAGTACTCAAATTGGTGAATGTGATACTTCCATGAGCATAGAGTTGCGATTGGTGTTTTTTTTAATCAATTTTATCGATTTTATTTTTAAATTTCCACTCTTGGTTTCTTGAAAATATTATCATTATTTTTGTTGGTGTCAACATCTACTACATATGCATGTGTCATGCACATGATGAATTTTGTCCAACTTGTGATAAAACAAGAATATTATTTTGATTATTATTTTACTGTTTCTAGAATTATATTTTAGGAAATATTTGATTTATAATATATATCTCTTTAGATTAGGATGTAGCATCTTGTATCCTAATTAAAATAGGAGAATATTTATTTGTCCTAATCCCTTTAGAAGTTTAATTATATCGCTTCCTATTTTATTTCTCCTAATCCTAATGTGATTTTGATTTAGATTTTTACAGTATTTCTAGGAGATTTCGTCCAAGCATACCACTATATATACAAAGTTATTTTTACATAACTGAGTATGCTGATTATGTGTTGTGTTGTGTGAATTTAAGTTTCGGCATTCCAACAATAAAGGAAGAGAGCTTCAACGCAAATAGAAATGTCTTTATTAATTGGATTCTTTGAGTCTTTGATTCGTGAATGAGAGGCAGAATTCATAAATGAGTTGTTGATTAAGTCTGTGTGAGTTAGTAGACACTTAGGATAACTTGCGAGTTAAGTGTTTATGTAATTCAACGTCAGACATCGTTTGTTATGTATAGCTTAACAGTGTGTCATTAAGTTATCTACAACAGAGAGTGGGCAGTGTCACTAGAGTTTAAGATCTTAGCGAAATTTTGTTTTACAAAGAGTAGGTCAGTGTGTGAGAGTGAGTCAACACTGTAAAAGGTCCTAAAGATTGTACAAACAAGTGCTTAGTGAATTGCAGCTCTATAGCTGTCCGTGGATATAGGTTTTATAATCAAACCAGGTAAAAATTCTCCTATGCCAATTTACTTTACTATTTACTATTATATTTCTTATAACTGCATACTTCCAGAACTCTCAATTAGTATCAGAGCAGGTTCACTGATAGACAAGTGAAGAAAACGATCAGGTTGATCTGGAAGAATGGCGTTTATTTGCAATAGAGGATTCGGAACACAACCACCTATCCTTGATGATGGTAATTATTCATATTGGAAGGTAAGAATGATGATGTATACCCAATCTCTTGATGACAAGGCATGGACTAGTGTGCTCAAAGGATGGACACCGCCAACAAAGTTGAATGCTTTTGGTGATTCCGAATCCAAACCAGAGGATGAATAGACTGATGAAGAATACCGACATTCTAGCTGGAATTCTAAGGCTCTCAATGTAATTTTTGCTGCAGTGGACTTAAACAATTTCGGACAGGTTTCTAGATGCAAAGTGGCCAAAGAAGCATGGGACATACTTGAGATAAAACATGAAGGTATCGCATCTATTGAAAGATCTAAATTGATGAGACTAAATTCTTAATTTGAAAATTTAATGATGCATGAGGATGAATCAATTTCTGAGTTTTACTCTAAGATATGTCATATTACAAACTCGGCATACATGCTTGGAAAAAATTTCACTGATGCAGAAATTGTTAGTAAGATAATAAGGTCTGTCCCAGATAAATTTCAACCTAAAATTTCAGTCATTGAGGAAGTTAAAAACACTGATGAGATGAGGGTTGATGAACTGATTGGCATTCTCCAAAACTTTGAAATTAATCAAAGTACTAAGAAGCAAAAGGGAAAAAGCATTGCATTTAATATGAAAGCTGAAAAATCTGATGACGAAAGTAATGATGAACTTGATGAAACTGATTCAAAATAGATTGCCTTTCTAACAAGAAATTATGTCAAGTTCATGAAAAGAAATTTCAGGAAAAATAATCAAGAAAAGCCATCAAACTCAAGTGATGAAAAATTCAGAAAGTTCAACAAGAAGAATGACAAGAAGAAGCTAAAACAACCTGAAAAGAAATGGCAGATTCAGTGTTATGAATGTTCTAGTTATGGGCATATTCATTCTGAATGTGCTAATCTCAAGAAGAAGAACAAATGACTGACAACAACATGGAGTGATGAATCAGAATCGGAGTCAAACGATTAAGATTGCATGAGCAATTTTGTTGCATTTACTGCATCTGTAGCAGATAAAGGGAAAGCTGTTATGTCTGACATAACAGAAAATTGCAGAACCAGTGCTGACATAACAGAAAATTGCAGAATCAGTGTTGATCATTCTGATGAAAAAGATGGACTAGAATACAATGAAGAGTTGCAAGAGGCATACAACGCACTCTATGGTGAATGGCTGAATCAGAAGGAAGAAATCAAAATCTTGAAGAAGAAGATTGAGGTACTAGAATGTGAAAAATCCTATGCTGAAAATCATATCTCGGAACTGGAGACTGTTTTGACAGATAAAACAGCACATATTGAGAAAATTATAACAGAACTGGTTGAAAGCAAGAGATGTGTTGATCAACTCAAAATTGGAGTAGCCAAACTTGATCAGGTCTTAAGTCTTGGAAGAGACAACTCTAACAAACATGGATTGTGGTACACAGAAGGTGATGTTGCATCTTCATCAAAAACAGTTTTTGTGAAAGCTTCAACATCAGGTAAAAATTATGAACTTAATTTTTTAAGGTCGAGTCCTACTTCAAAGAGTAATGAAACATTTGTTTTCCCTCTGAGCTCTTTCAAATCCAGTCCTGAAAAGGTAAGAAAATTCATTCCTACTTGTTATTTTTATGGTAAAAAGGGACACATTAGGCCTAGATGCTTTAAATTGTTGAATCTTTTACATAAAAGATCAAAACAGTTCAAACTGTCACCAAAATCATAACTGCAGTGGGTTATGAAAGACAAGACAGTATGTCATGTTGCTCTTACTACTCTTGAATACACTTCTAACGATTTATGATATTTTGACAGTGGTTGTTCCAGGCACATGACTGGAAATAAACAGTTTTTAACAGATTTTAAAGCATGTAAGGATGGTAATGTCACCTATGAAGATGGAGCAAATAATAAGATCATTGGTAAAGGCACTTTGAATGTCAAAGGCCTACCCAACTTTCAAAATGTCCTGTTAGTTGAAGGTTTGAAAGCTACTCTTATTAGTATTAGTCAGATATGTGATGACAAGTATATTGTTAATTTCACTCAAAATAAATGCATGGTCTTAGATAATTTTGGTAAATGCATTCTAGAAGGCAATAGATCTTTAGATAATTGTTATTTGGTAAAGATTGCATTTCAAGCTAGGATTTCGGATTTAGAATTGTGGCATCAAAAATTAGGACATTTAAATTACAAAGACTTGGTTAAATTAACTAAGTTAGGTGTTGTAAAAGGAGTTCCTAAACTTGATTACAAAGTTAATGAAATTTGTGGACCATGTCAAATGGGAAAACAAATAAGAAGTTCACACAAATCAAATCCACATCTTAGCACATCCAAAATACTTGATTTGCTTCACATGGATCTTATGGGTCCTATGCAAATTGAAAGCATTACAGGTAAAAGATACATATTTGTCTGTGTGGATGATTTTTCTAGATATACTCGGGTTGATTCAGTAAAGAAAAATTTGACACTTTTGAAGCTTTCAGGAATCTTTGTGTTAAGCTTGAAAATGAGCAAAATTGAAACATTGGAAGAATTGTAAGAATAAGAACTGATCATGGAAAGGAGTTTGAAAACGTTAGCTATGCGGACTTTTGCAGATATCATGGAATTGATCATGAATTTTTAGATCCTGAAACCCCTGAACAGAATGGCATTGTGGAAAGAAAGAATAAAACTCTTCAAGAGATGGCTAGAGTGATGCTCAATAGCAAAAAATTGACCAAGAGGCTATAGGCTGAAGCAATAAGCACTGCTTGCTATATTTCAAATAGAGTTTTTCTAAGACCTGGCACTAACCAGACACCTTATGAAATTTTGAAAGGTAGAAAACCGAATTTGAAATATTTTCATGTTTTTGGATGCAGGTGTTACATCTTAAATGATAAAGAGCAGTTAGAAAAATATCCAAGGAGTGATGAAGGAGTCTTTGTGGGATATGTACAAAACAGCAAAGCAATTCGAGTTTATAATCTAAGAACTGAGGCAGTCATGGAATCCGCAAACGTAGTATTTGATGATCTGGATGATTATGCAAAGTACTCACAAGAGGAAAACATAACCAGCTTTGCAGAAGAAACAGAAAAATCAGATTTAGACAGCAACAGTAATAAAGATGACTCTGTTATAAAAGAGGAAATAGTTGCTGTTACACCCGACGTAACAACAACAACTAACAACTCATATTTGAACAGAAATTCAATCAGGAATGATAATGATAGAAAAGATCCAGCCACTTGGATTCAGAAGGCACATCCAACAAGTTTTATCATTGGAACACCAGATGGCATGATGAAAACCAGGAGCAAGGTAAGGAATCAGGTAAGGTTTGCATGTTATGTTTCTTTAGTTGAACCAAAAAATGTGAAAGAAGCCTTAAAAGACGATGTGTGGATTCAAGCCATGCAAGATGAACTTAATCAGTTTAAAAGAAATGAAATATGGGAATTAGTTCCTAGGCTAGAAAATGCAAATGTCATTGGAACTAAATGGATATTCAAAAATAAAACTGATGAAAGTGGACATGTAGTAAGAAATAAGGCTAGGCTAGTTGCACAAGATTACACACAAGTAGAAGGGATAGACTTTGATGAAACCTTTGCACCAGTAACTAGACTTGAGTCACAGATTACTACTTGCAATTGCTTGTTTGCTTGATTTTAAGTTGTACCAAATGGATGTTAAAATAGTATTTTTAAATGGCTATCTCAATGAAGAAGTTTTTATTGAACAGCCTAAAGATTTTGAAGATCCTAAATATCCTGATTTTGTGTACAAATTACACAAAGGTTTGTATGGTTTAAAACAAGCTCCTAGAGCTTGGTATGAAAGGTTGACAAACTTTTTGATCAACAAAGGTTATAAAAGAGGCAGCAATGATAAGACTTTATTTATCAAATATGCATCTAACTATTTTATTGTTGCACAAATATATGTGGATGACATTGTATTCGGATCAATTAATAAAAGCAAAACTAATGAGTTTGTTAAGTTGATGCAGGAAGAGTTTGAGATGAGCATGGTAGGAGAATTAAATTTCTTTCTTCGATTGCAGGTTAAGCAAATGAATGATGGGATATTCATATCTCAATCAAAATATGCTAAAAATCTTGTAAAGAAAGTTGGGCTTGAGAAATCAAAACCAATGAAAACTCCTATCAGTACTAACCTTAAACTTTCAAAAGACAATGCAGGAAAAGAGGTTGATGCAAGTTTGTATAGAAGTATCATTGGCAGTTTGCTATACCTCACAGCAAGCAGACCAGACTTATGCTTTAGTGTAGGACTATGTGCAAGATTTCAAGCAAATCCAAAATAATCACATCTGTCAGCGGCTAAAAGAATCATCAGGTATTTTCATGAAACACATGATTATGGAATATAGCTTTCTAAAGATACAAATGATTATCTTATAGGGTTTACTGATGCTGATTGGGCAAGAAATATAGATGACAAAAAAAGTACTTCAGGAGGTTGTTTTTATCTTGGTACTAAATTGGTTTCTTGACACAGCAAAAAGCATAATTCTATTTCTTTGTCTACTGCTGAAGCCGAATACATAGCAGCAGGGAGTTGTTGTACAAAACTATTGCGGATGAAGTAAATGTTGAGTGATTATGGTATTAAACAAAAGCCTATAACTGTGTTTTGTGATAATACTAGTGCTATAAATATTTTCAAAAATCCTATTCAGCATTCTAGAATAAAACACATTGACATAAGATACCATTTTATAAGGGAACTAGTAGAGTCTAAGGTGACACACATTGAACACATCTCCACTGATAGACAATTAGCTGACTTGTTCACTAAGGTATTGGATACATCAAGATTTGAAAATCTAAGAAAGGCCTTAGGCATCTGTAAGTTATTTGAATAAACACTGCTTACTGTTATGTTATTTGTATCTGTAATATCATAAGTTTTCTTCTAATTAAGCATGTGTGAGCTGTGATATAAAAAATTGTGTGAATGATAAAATACTGGTTTAAAAATGAAAAATACAAAGAGGGCTACCAGTATATGATGTGTGAAAGCCATCCATTGAGAGAAACTTCATTGTATCTAGGAAATATGGTGAGGTCACCTACTCAAATGGAAAAGGGCTACCACTATACATGTGTGAAAGCTATTGTATTTATTTATAAAATCCAAATTGAGACTAACTTTTGTGTGTGTAAGAAGCATGCTCATGCTGATCACTCAATTGGATTAAGTAATTAAATAATTAAAAGAAAATAAACAGATCTGAAATATGCTTTCTTAGAATGATTCATATGATGTCCAGATATTGTTGTTATGTTATTGTTAACTGTTTTCTGTTACGTTTTTCATAATATAAGATGCTCTTTGTGCTTATCCAGAATTTGATTTTCTTGAGTGTCTATGTGTCAAAAATGCCATGTCAACATTATTGAATTAAGGGGGAGAAGTTTTAGTGGCGGGAATCCTAATTCTATTAGAATTCCTTATTCTAATGGGAATCAAATTTTGAATTTTTATTCATTAATGTCAGTTATGAAACGGCTTTTTGGAAAGGAAATTAACATTAATTTTTTGTTAAAAACAAAATTTTTTAAATCAGCCTAGTATATTACGAAATTGCTTAGGGCTTCTCCTGTTCATTCCATACCCATTCAACAGTTTCTCCACTGTCCCTCATCCTGTTTCTCTTCTTGTTCTGAAAACTTTGTTAAGACTACAAACCCTAACAATGGCGATGAACACAGAATCATCAAAATCCACCAGTTCTTCATCTTCTCACAGCGACTCCAGTTACAATAAGAGCAACAGTGTACCGTCATCTCCCACACAACAAGCACATGCAGAGATTACGGTTGATCCCGCCATGAGTGAGGATGAGAACGTTTCAGTGAAGAAGATGAAAGACAAAGTTAAGCCGAAGTACAACAAGTTTCTCACAGCTGACTTCAAGCAGAAATTTTTGAAGTACACTTGACAAAGGAAGTTGCAGATGGAAAGGTCGGTAAAGCTTACTGACTTCAACACCTATGGCCTAAGTGAGTTGCTTGAGTCTATATACTGGACTCCTATGGTAAACAACTTCCTACTCCCTGTGAAGACTTTAATTCAAGAATTCTATGCCAATATCTCTACTACCATTGATTATCCGAAAAGCTTTCATTATCACAAAGTTTATTGTAGAGGAAAGTTTGTGAAATTCTCTCCGAATGTCATAAACACTTTTCTGGATATTCCTATAGGCAATTTGCATTCTTTAGATGAGGAATTTAACGTGACTGAAGTGATTAAGGAATTAACTGGTGGAGAAGATATTGAATGAAAACCGAGAGATGGTATAGACCAGCAATATCTTAAGAAGAAGTATAGGGTGATGCATAAGATTGCACAATTCAATTGGCTTCCCTCTTCTCATCAAAATCAAGTTCGTGAAGACAGAGTAAAATTTTTATACTGCTTAGGCACCAATCGACCAATTAATTTTGGGTTACTAGCTTATAGGATGATTGTTCAGATTGGTCCATATCACTTTGACTATCACTTGTTCGTATTTCCTTGCTTGATTCAAGGAATTTTAGCATAGAATAGTATTCCTATTAGTCCTAAGGAACATACTGAAATTCTGTCAAAATCAATTACAAAGGGCTTTCTACTCTGATTGCATGATAAGTCTGACTTGCCTATACCTGAACCAAAGCCTAAGAGAGTTAGGAAAAATCAGATGAAAAATGTTGAAGAACAGCTTGTGTTAATAAATTCTACCTTGATTGAAATTGTGCAGAATTTGAAGGAAATCAAAGCAAAATATCATGCTTTTGAGGCAAAATTTGTAGAACATTCTGGTACTGAAGAAGAACCACAGCTAATGGAGACTGAACATGTGGATCCTACGAAGTCAGCTGAACATACACCAGTTCCTGATGCTCTCACATCTGCTAAAACTGAGCAAATGGCTGTAGCAGAACAAGCTGTACAAACTGTTGTTGAGACAGACATAACAGCAGAAAAACAATAGAAAAATAGCAGAAGCAAAAGAAAGTCAAGTCAATTACTAAGGGAAGAAAATTGAAAAGGAAGAGGAAAGATGAAATGGTGAAGAAATCATCTGACAAACAGAAGAAGAAAATTGACTCCACAACTCCAGAACTGCGGGATAAGTCACTGTCAGATGAACCAACACAAGTTGAATCCGAGAAGAACTTGCCTTCACCACTTGCAGAGATGAACCTCTTGTTCCTCCTGTCCTTGAAGCAGAGCGTCATGATTCACCCTCACATGTCACAGACACCACACCAGAGGCAGAACACACACAGGCACCCACTCCTGCTGAAGAAACAACTACACTAGCCACATCTCCACAACCAACATGTGCTGAAGAATCACCGGTTCCTACTCAACAACCTATTGTTGAGTTACACACAACATAAACCAGTGTAGAGCAACTTGACAAGGAGATTTGCAGGGTATTCGCTGAAATCATTGCCATCTCTTCTGAAATAGCTGAAGAGCCACCTGCTCCTGAGGCTTCTGAGCAACCTACTCCCACTACTACTTGGTAAACGGTACAAAGTGAAGGCTGGTAGATTTAAGAAGCGCCCTGGCAGTTCCTCTTCCCCACCAGTTCGGAAGTCTCCAAGACTTCGTTAAGTGTTTTTGGCACTTGTACTGAAATCAAGGGGGAGATAAGGAGTTTTCTGATCTTTTTGTAGTTTTCTGATCTTTTTGTTTATCTTTTAGTTTTGTTGTTTCTGATATAACTGTGTTTACTTCTGTTTTGATTATATCTTTTGTTGCTTGGGATGTAAGTAAGGAGTAAGGGTGAGTAAGAAGAACTATTTATGCTTATGCTTTTGTGTGTGCATTCGAACTATTTTGATGCTTTGTGTTTTTACTGTGTTTGTGTGTTTGTGTTATCTTGATTTGATATCTTGATTTGATAAATGTTTTATTCAGATGTTTTTGCTCTGATCATGATCTAATTTCATTGTTGATTTTATTGCTATGATCATGAATTGATTAACGAGCTGCTTGATCAGTTTGACAACTTCATTTTGTTTGCATGATATACATACTTCAACAGTGTTCTGTTATGAGTTATGTAACAGCACAGATATTATTTCTTTACGCATGATATTTTTTCTATTTAGCTTATTGTTATGATTGACTTATCATGTGTGATATTCTTAGTCAGAAACAGTTTAGTGTTTTCATCACAAGTTGCCAAAAAGGGGGAGATTGTTAGTGTCAACGTCTACTACATATGCATGTGCCATGCACATGATGAATTTTGTCCAACTTTTGATAAAACAAGAATATTATTTTGATTATTATTTTACTATTTCTAGAATTATATTTTAGGAAATATTTGATTTATAATATATATCTCTTTAGATTAGGATATAGTATCTTGTATCCTAATTAGAATAGGAGAATATTTATTTGTCCTAATTCCTTTAGGAGTTTAATTATATCACTTCTTATTTTATTTCTCCTAATCCTAATGTGATTTTGATTTAGATTTTTATAGGATTTCTAGGAGATTTCGTCCAGGCATACCACTATATATGCAAAGTTATTTTTACATAACTGAGTATACTGATTATGTGGTGTGTTGTGTGAGTTTAGGTTTCGGCATTCCAACAATAAAGGAAGAGAGCTTCAACGCAAATAGTAATGTCTTTATTAATTTGATTCTTTGAGTCTTTGATTCATGAATGAGAGGTAGAATTCGTACATGAGTTGTTGATTAAGTCTGTGTGAGTTAGTAGACACTTGGGATAACTTGCGGGTTAAGTGTTTATGTAATTCAGCGTCAGACATCGTTTGTTATGTATAGCTTAATAGTGTGTTGTTAAGTTATCTGCGACAGAGAGTGGGCAGTGTCACTAGAGTTTAAGATCTTGGCAAGATTTTGTTTTACAAAGATTAGGTCAGTGTGTAAGAGTGAGTCAACACTGTAAAAGGTCCTAAAGATTGTACAAACAAGAACTTAGTGAATTGCAGCTCTATGACTGTCCGTGGATGTAGGTTTTATAATCGAACCACGTAAAAATCCTCCTGTGTCGATTTACTTTACAGTTTACTGTTATATTTCTTATAACTGCAAACTTATAGAACTCTCAATTTTCAACTTAATTTCTTAATCCAATGATAATCATTTCTTTCTTATAGATGACATTGGTTCTAACATTGAAAGCTCTCAAGCTGCCACTATTGAAGCTACCTCGTATCCCATGAAGGCATCTGAGACTATATATCATCTCTCGGAAATTATGAGTGGTTTATGACATTTTAATTTTCCTTGCATCTATTTTCTTTACAATCATATATAGAGAAAAAATGTGATGATCTTTTTTATGTTTATTGCATATTTTATTCTTCTTTTTTCCTTGCTTGTTTTCTTTATGCTTTCGAGAAAACAATTTGATATATTAATAACCATTTTGCTGCAGACTGAGTTGTTTGTGCATCTCGCGATTTTCAGGTTCATTTTGCTTATTGTCATTATAATAATTGTGGCTTGACTCTCCGTTAGCACCGAAGAGTAGGAAAAGTAGTTATTTTCTAGTATTGTACATGCCAAAAAGAAGATGTCAATGTTGCTAAGTTTCTGGTGTTGAATCCTTTATGTTATTAGGATGCTTTCTAACATTTACAACAGATTGCGTAACTGATTTCTTGTCTTGTTGATGCTAATAAATTTGAATTTTTTTATAATTTTACTCAATACTTGCAAACATTGTTTCTGCTCCGAGCATCAAGCCTCAAATAGTATTAATCAATGGAAGTGTCTTATTTCAAATTGATTATGAAAAAAAATGTGGTAGAAATTAATTGCTCCCTCACATCATAATTGATTCCTTCCATTCCAAGACTATCTTATATGATATGACATTCATAAGTAATAAATTAAACCATCTATATAAAAACTTTTAATTCAAAATCGTATCACTATAAGATAGTTAAGATAATTATTTTAAATAAATAATAAAATTAATTCCTTAACCATTAGGAATATTTTGTTGTTCCAAAAAATGGTTGGTTTCTCTGAAGCCATATATATAGGTAAAGTAATGCCAAAAAATCTAATGATTTTTTCTAATACTTTTTTATTTGAATGGATTTAAAAAATATTATTGTTCTATTAACAGTATGGGTAGATAATATAAGAAATCTACATTTAACTTAATACAGATTTCGCTAATATTATTAAGTCAACACACACACACACACACACACACGTAGTTGATCCTTTCAATAAACAATTTTACACAAATTGTGTAAACACTTGTATATTTATTATTCAACATAAACACATTGCTTGGATTGAGTACATAAGTTGAAATAGTAATGCTATATCTACAACTAATCTACAGCTAACTTTTATATAACATGAGTTGGTAAAATATCATTGGATAGGTAAGAAATAAAAATAAACATAAGTGGTTAATTAAATGGCATTACATGATAATTATCTACCCAATAATACTTTTTCAATTCAACTTGTAAAAAAAAAGAAATTGGTTGCATATGAGTTATATATGTAACATTATTCAAGCTGAAAATTTGATACACAACTATGCAATAATTGGTCATTAATATCACTAATTAAACAATTTATTAGTAATCCTCAATATTACAGCAACATTGTTTTGCATGACTTCCATTTGCATTCACTACTATTGCAATCATACGATTTGCATGCACCAACATATTCAATGCCAGGTTCATTTAATCCGTCTCCTGAACTATATATATTAAAAAAAAATTAAAACTTTTAATTAAAACTAGAATACATTCTTTTTTACCTTATTATGAACTATTTTGCAACACTTACAAAATCTATATACAAAATTGTTATGACATTAAATGACTGAAAAAATATCAATATAAGAAAGTTAGTACGATAAATACTTATGCGTAATGTGTCATTGATTGAGTGACGTGATATAAATTTTTGTATACAAACTTTGTAAGCATTGTCTTACTCATCATAATAACTTAAAAGATAATTATGTTGATGAAATTGTTTCGAAACAAAGCTTAAAAAAATTGCTTGACATTGACATGGTTTTACTTTAGAAACAACTTGCTCTATAGAGCTTTTAAGCATGTTAAGAATGTACTTGTTATCGTATAATCAAGAAAAAAATAATAATGCAAGTATATATAGAGAAAAGGAAAGACAGAGCAGAAGGCATAAGAGTGTATTGTGGTATTACCACAGGAGTAAGAGAAAAGAAGAAGAGGAAGACAATTGAGATCTGTTCGAGCTTTGATGGTATACCATGTCTATTATCACAAGTTCTTGAGATGATATATATGAGGATAATTTTGTGAAATTAAGGGGAGGGAGCTTGTGGTTATATATAGAATGATGAATTGGAGACCATGAACAATATCTAAATATAATTCTCTAAAATGAGTCTGTAATTCTAGTAATTTGTTGTAATAAAATATTTCTTTAAAAAAACGTAACTTTGTTTTCATTTTTTTTTTTAAGGAAAGATCACCAATATCTCCTAGTACAGTTAATTAGTTGCCTTAAAACGAGAAGTTTAATTTTCTTAAAAAATTTAATCAAAATTAGCGATGATCTTAAATAGACATTGTTTATACTAAGGTGTGGTTTTTACAACTAAACAAAGATTCCATATTGTCAAGACAAAAAAGTTTAATGATAATTTAGAAAAGAATATTGTTGATTTTAATTGAAAAGTCAAAATAAAAGTAATAATTTTCTTTTAATAATAATTCTTAAGAATCATGGTTTGAAAAGAATTCTTAGATTTGAGTGGATTTTATATATAGTAGTAATAACCCGACGATACTAGTAAATAAAAATTTTTCTTAATGCTATTCAAGTTAAAAAAAACTCATAAATTAAATATAATTATGTTAGCTTTTTGTTTTTATTACTCAAATTTTGTCAGTAGGGACATGTCTGTAAAGGAGTTACAAATTTTGTAGTTTGAGTGATTTATAATGATAAAATTGAAATTTGTGTTTTGAGCGTATCCTTCCTTATCATATATAATTTTCAAAGAAGAATATGTATTGGTGGACAATGAGTTTGCTTTCAATGAATCCATTATTAATTTCTTTATATGTTAGGAAAATAACTTGATATATAAATAATCATTTAATTTGTTGTAAAGTTGCTTTTTTTTTTGAAAAATTACTATTCACATAAAAAGAAAGTTGTAAAGTTGCTTGCTTCCTGCGGTTTTAGGAATCATTTTGCTTATCATAATAATTGTGGTTTGAGTCTCCATCAACATTAGAAAGTAGGAAAGTTATTTATCATCCTTCATATTTTTGTACATATGTGATAAAAAGGGTGTCAATGTTGTTAAGTTTTTGGTGCTGTATTCTACTTGTAACGAGCCTCTTACGATAAATTAGTTAATGATTTATTTTCTTATTATCAATAAATTTGAAATTTTCTATAGTCTCACTCAATTATTGCAAACATAGGTTTTGCTTCCTGCTTAGGCCTCAAATAGTTTTAGTTTCTTTGTACATAATTAATCAATGGAAGTTTCTTATTTCAAAGTGAATTAATTTCATGAAAAATGTAATCAAGAAATTGAATCCTTATTTCTCAATTAATTCCATCCATTCCAAGATTATATTATATTATACGATATGATATTCATAAGCAAACAATTATATATTTTTTCATAGATGTTTTTATTTGTAAATCATGTAGATCCTTAACTTTTTTAAAATTTAAAAAAAAAGAAATTCATAAACATTTTCATCTCCTCAAATATCATTATACTAAATTAAATAATTTATTGGTTGTTGGATTATAATATCATACTTAAGAAAAAATTAATATAATTTTTCAAAAATACTTAATAATAGATCTGCTTAGAATAGGAGTGTGGAAAGTATTTTTCGAGGTTCATATAGCCCTACACTTCCACACATTAAGTAAATAATTAAATATTTATTATACAAAATGGCCTTATTGGTTGTATTGAGTACATTAAGTTCAAATATTTAAACATAAACTTGCCTAATAATTGGTCATTAATATCACTAATAACTTAGCTATTTAGAAAATTAAATATCGCAATACAATGAATAACATTGCATTGAATGACTTCCATATGCATCTTAGATGCAATTACCACCAGAACAATATTGTTGTTTGCATTGAATACTGCAATCCTTTAACAATTTTAATATTTCTCTTGAATAAACACTAGATTCTTTTAATCCTTCTCTTGAATGCCATATATTCAAAAAAATTCAAAATTTTAATCATAAATAAGATATTTTTTTGGGATAATATAATAGATTGCCCTTACCTTTTACAAAATTATAATATAAAAACTTCTTTTACTGGTTTGTATGAATGACAACCCTACATTTTCAGAAAGTCATCATAGGCTACCTTTCCATTCATTTGATGTTAAGTGCACAAAAATAACTTGAAGATTGAGGATTAAAAGATCATTTAACGAGAAAGAAGTCAATGATATAAAAAAGGGTAAGTTAATAGTTAAAAAAATAATTCCCCAGCCAACCCTGCTTTCTTTTTCCTTCTATATCTTTCACTTTCTCTTCCATTGCTCTCTTAAGACAACCTCAGTAGAACAAGATGATGCATATGACCTTCTACTGGTGCTGCTCCATCACTCATGACCCTTCTCGACTACTTCGTCGTCTTCAGAATTTACTAGTTTATGGAGGACAAACAGTTGAATCTGACCGAGATTGGGGCTGTAATGTTGAAGGACGTAGAGGTGTCATTATTGGTGCAGAAGAAGGTGGCTAGAAAGTTCTTGGTGGCGAGGATTGACGAGATGGTGTTGTTTGGGGTCAAGCTGATTGAAACTACAGATTCAGTTCGAAATTACTTGAGAGTTTCACTTGCTTTTAGTTTGATTTCTCTCTTTTTATGTTTCTGGGATTTTGTAAATTTATGTTTTTGTGATAAAATTAAATGAATATTTTTTTTCCTCGACAGATGCGGTATTTGATTAGGAAAGTATAAAAGCTTGCTAGGAAAAAGGAAACTTGAATAATTTTATTATACAAAGAGTAATATATACAAATGTGATAATGATAGAAAAGGCAACAAGTAATAACAGGAAAATGTTAAGGAGTAATTACAGCAGAGAAATCCTAATTACAATTGTATAAAATAAGTTATTTCCTGAAATAATCAATCAATCAATATTATGACTTAATATATACTATTTTCTGAAATAATCAAGCATTCAATATTATGCCTTAATATGCCCCCGCAAGATTAGAGTTCCATCAGTAACACCAATCTTGGAACGATGATCAAGATAAAGATGGTGAGGAAGAGGTTTGGTGAGAGAATCAGCCAATTGAGCAACGGAAGAAACATGATGAACTTGGAGTTTGTTGTTAAGAACTTGTTCCCGAACAAAATGATAAGCCAAAGCTATATGCTTCATACAAGAATGTATGTTATGAATAATCTAACAGAAGTTTGCTACAACACACTTAATAGAGATGAATATCTAGATAACTTTATTCAAACTAAAATAGCTTTTATATACACGTTACATCAACTAAATGATAATATAAATCCATGAATATAGGACCATGATCTACCACTAAACCACGAATAATTTGTAGAGAAATAATAGGACAACCAATGCTTAAGATCACTCACATGAAGTGACCAAATCATGATCAAATCAAAGTCAAAAACTTATTCCTAAAGAATAGGACACGTAATCTACACATCATCTGTATACAACTCTGCATAATACTCTAACACATGAATGCACTTGAAATATGCAATTGTTAGACAAGATAGGAGTAATAATACCCGGCTTGTAATAGGATTCGAGTGCAATTCTGCAAGACAGGCTTTGAGCGTCGTCCTGCTGGTAATCCAGTGAGGCACGTGTCGATTGCTTATTGTGACAAAATAATAACTCATTAACTGATCACACTAGACTAGAGATTCGTTTTTATTTGGCTCCCTCATTTTTCAATGTACCCTTTGTTATCGATGAATAATGAGCAACAACCTCTACTTAATTTTTTCTCTTTTGCACAAATTTTTAGTGCTTTCATGCTATGATATTACTCTAGCTTTCCTTTGGCCACACTCTAAGTAATGTATTATGGTATAGGGCCTTTCACCCAAGATTATGTATTTGTATCAAATTATCGTTATGATATGATACATCCATTCAATTCTAGTTCTAACAAATAAATTTTATTTTCTTTATAATCTACAAATTGTAATTTACCATGTTTTAAAACTTAACATATAGAAGGAGAAACAATATATGATATATAAAAAATATTAAGTTAAAAAAAATCTGCTTGGTAAACCAAAACTAAATGAATAGATCACCATATCATTATCTTCACTGATACAAACTACAAAGGATATACTCTAAACTTTCTACTTGAATGATGGATATCACATGCATTTTTGTGCACATATGTTTGGATTAACAGTGAAGGTAAAACCTTTAAGAATTAAAATCTCAACCTCGAACTCTCATAAACAAAGTGATAATAATCACCTAGTAGACAGATATTAGGACAACAAGGAATGTATGATCTTTGACAATGACAACATCCCTTTTTATCTTGTGCTGATTTAAATTCTTGAAACCAGCTCTAATGCTTTTCAATATCAGCTTGAGATACACTCGTTCGTATCTTTTTCAAGGCTTCTTCGAAGTGGCACATAGCACCAGGATCCTTTGAAATCTGATCCTTGGACATGTTCTTAATCTCATCTCATGTCTTTCCAACAAAAGTCACCAAAATTTTGTCAACCTCCCAAACAATGCCAAAAATTCATAGATGCATTGGCTGTAAAATTATGAAAAAGAAAATACAAATATAAATAAGTGAGCAAATATCACAAGTAAACAAAATAATATATGTGGGAGTGTAATCATTAGGTTTTACCTTGAAATAAATTAATACTATATCTCAATGTCCTGCCATTCTTACTCAGAGACATATTTGGAAAAAGGAGGTTCATTTTCGCATCCTAGGTTTGCCACATCCTCACAAATAACTATATTTAAGAAAAAAAATAAAAGAAAAAAGACATCAGTAATATAATGTAAACATATATATATGAGATGGACGTATAAACACTATTGATTAGTATCATTTATTTGGCTTAACAGTATCCATCTTTTCGTCTAAAAATTGTGGGCAATTTTGTTTATCATGTCTTAATAACTTACAAACAACACGTTGTCTTGTTTGGCTACTGATATTTCCTTTTTCTTTTTTCATCTCTCGGTTTGCCTTTTGTTTGTGTTATATGTGGATCTCAAATTGATACTTGGCAAGACTTATCAATTCCATTATGTTCTTGAGCTATTGAATTCAAGGCTTTATTTTTGTCATTATGCTCAGTCACCTTTTTACTTTCCCCCAACATTTGAGTGAAAAGTCCTTCAATACCTTTAATTGCCATTTTGTACAACTTCGCATCTTTTGAAGCAACACACCAAACTTGTGTAGATCGATGACATAAATGACTAAGCCTACATGCTTCTGAAAACTTACACTCATCACTTACAATCAAATCATCCATCACTCTAAAGGACTTTGCCCCTCTCTTCCATAATTTCAACATAAGACATGGTGGAATTTCATCAACTTCAATTTTATTGAAAACTCTTAGCACATGTTTACACGGCAAACCTATGAATTCAAAATATCAGCATTCACAACACCCTTCATTTGTTTCTGGCTTTGGTTTCATAACAAATTGCTCAAGCAAACCAATCTTAGATGTTACCAAGAAAGTGCCAAATTCACCATTCTTTCCCCCCTTTTTAGACTTAAAACAAATTGAATCCACTAATTGTACCCAAAATTTCTCAAACATATTTCTCGTATAAATGCTTGCTATATGTTTTAATATCAAATTATTTTCATCAATAGGTCTATCTTTATGTTCTGACACATAATCTTCAAGGTTTCTTTTTCAACAATCTTTTCAAAGCTTGGTCATATTTGACAACAAATTCTCTTAAATTTGTTTTTGATGAAACAAATTCATTAAAAAATGCATTGACACCTTCACTAGAACCAGCTATATTCATCCAAGTATAAAGTAGATCTAGAAGATATATTGGTACCTAGGATTCCCAAATTTTATATAAATGCCTAAGCAATTCATTATTACTCAAATCATACTCCACAATCAAACCATTCCACATATCTTCAAAATCTTTTACTTTATATGTGTTACAGATACAATTTTTTAGTGCACTCTTGAATTTTCATTTTTAAAATAAATATTAGATAACTTCTCTCCAAATTTCTTTTTAATATGCCAGAGACATAAATGATGATGTGTGTTAGGAAGTACCTTTTTAATACTAGAGCCCAGAGCACGATCTTGGTAAGTGATAATTGATACCGGATGCCTTCCTCCCATTGCCTCTAACCAACTATTAAAAAGGGAAATAAAAGAAACCTTTGTTTCATCTTGTGAAAGTGCACAATCTGAATTATATTGTTTGATAGTGATGGTTCATCCCAAAAAATGGTGCAAATGGTAGTACGTAGATATTGGTCCTACATGTAGTGTCGA
>SNVD02009954.1:0-42005 GCA_013180625.2 Boswellia sacra
TAATTTTGGTCACTTTTGCAAAAACTCCTTTAACTATTTCTAAGAATAATTAATAAAAATAGAGTACTAAACTCTGTCAATGGGATCTTAACACATGAACAATCCTATGTTCCTCATAGGCTATCTGAGCGTGAATAAGCTAGTTAGACCCTTAATTAATTATCAAAGAAAATTATTTTCAGTTTGTTGATGCGTTCATGGTTTGGCTGATAAATCGTAATCACTCCCCCAACTTCCTGTCACAGTTGGCTGTGTCGGGTCCATTTTCTTCATATTTTCAAAGTACTCAGTTTATAAGGATGTTATCAGTGTTGGTATTTGGCTCATATGAAAACAAAGTGGGAGAGATCCCACATTGCTTGAGAAGCAAAGTTGGGTCTCACATTGGCCTTATAAAAGAGGCCATGTGGGAGAAATATAAGTGTACCAAATTGAAATATCTTTCACCCCCTCAAAATTGTAAGGTCTCATAAGTAAGACCTCGTAGTTTAAGGGCCTTTCTGTAAGGACCTTAAAGTTTATAATATTTGTTTTTCTCCCTTTGTTTTGGGTATTTGTAGTATTGCCCAATTATTTGGGTAATTATAGTTTGGCCCAATAGTTGTGGTATTTGTATTGTGGCCCAAAAAGTTTGTATTCTCTTTGAAGATAGTGGAAAGTTTCTTCAGCGGCGCCCGAGGACGTAGGTATTTATACCGAACCTCGTTAAATCCTGGTGTGTTTTCTATTTCTGCATTGTGGTTGATTGGTTGCCTCTTTTTGTTGCTATTATATTCAATTATCTGGCATAGTTGTGGTTGTGCATTTGGTTATTCTGTTGGTTATCGCTTCCGCTTGTGCGTAACAATTGGTATCAGAGCCGAAGGTTTTGAGTAGTTAGTGGCTATTTCTTTGAAGCACTTGCTACTATTCTGGGCTGTTGATTTTGGATTGCTAGTTATTGAATATAATAGTTTGTTAGAGCTTGGTTATTGGTGATTTGTGTATCGAGCTTATTTGTGAGAGGTAGTTATGGCTTCATCGTCGACTGTATCTGAGAAGACAGTGACTGTGACAAATGCAAAAATAGACGTTGAAAAATTTGATGGCCGAAATAATTTCGGCTTATGGCAGAGTGAGGTGTTGGACGGGTTGTATCAGTAGGATTTGGATATTGTTCTGGAAGAAACAAAACCAGAGATATCAGTGCAAGAGATTGGGACAGGCTTAATATAAAAGCTTGTGGGTTGATTCGCTCTTGCTTATGTAGAGAACAAAAGTATCCGTTCACTAAGGAGACATCTGCAAGCAAACTGTGGAAGGCGCTGGAGAACAAATATATGAAGAAAAGTATTGAGAATCGGCTGTATCTATTGAAGAGATTGTTCCGTCTCCAGTTGAAACCAGGTACGAGCATCAGTTCTTATATTGATGAGTTTAATAAGTTAATTGCTGATTTGTTAAACTTAGATGAAACATTCAAAGATGAAATTAAGGCTATGCTATTGATTGGCTCACTTCCGGATGAATTAGATCATTTGTGCATTACTCTTATCCATGGGAAAGATAAACTGTCTTTGAAGAAGTTTGTTTTGCTTTGTTGAATTATGAAATTCGTAAGAAAGACCAAAGGGAACATAGGGATGAGTCAGTAGATGCATTGACAGTGAGAGGGCGTAGTCAAAGTAGGAAACCAGGAAAAAAGGGAAAATCTTGGTCGAGGGGTAGATTAGAAAAAGATGAGTGTGCCTTTTGTCGTGAGAAAGGGCATTGGAAGAAAGATTGTCCTAAGTTGAAAAAGAAAGATAAGGGCAAGGCTGTTTCTGATGCATGTGTTGTTGAGATGTGGGATGATAGTGATTCAGATATATGTCTAGTTGCTGTCTCTTATACACATCTAGATGTGTATAAGAGACAGGTTGTACTTATCATATGTGTTCACATCAGGAATGGTTCTTTAATTTTGAAGAGGTTGATGGTGGAGTTGTCTATATGGGCAAGATGATATTGCCATACTGATGGGTTGCGGATATGTTCGATCGTTTGAGGAATCACTGAGGACTGACTAGAGTTCTGACAGATATTAGGTATGTACCGAAGTTGAAGAAGAATCTCATCTCTTTGGGAGCCTTAGAATCTAAAGGATGTGGTATATCTATTCGAGATGGTATTCTGAGGGTCACTTCAGGCGCTCTTGTGGTATTGAAAGGCACTAGGAGAAACAACTTGTATTACTATAATGGTAGTACAGTTACTGGATCAGCGGCTACGGTTTCTGATAATGATGTAGATTCAGAGATCACGAGACTGTGGCATATGCGTTTGGGACATGCAGGTGAGAAAGCCTTATTCAGTTTAGTGAAACGAGGCTTATTGAAAGGTGCAAAGACCTGCAAGCTGGATTTTTATGAGCATTGTGTTCTGGGAAAGCAGAAGAGAGTGAAATTTGGCACCGCTATTCATAATACCAAGGGTATTCTTGATTATGTTCACTCAGATGTGTGGAGACCTGCCAAGACCGCATCAATGGGAGGTAGGCACTATTTTGTTACTTTTGTTGATGACTTTTCCAGAAGAACTTGGGTGTATTGTTTGAAATCAAAAGATGATGTACTTCGTGTTTTCCTTAAGTGGAAAAAGATGATTGAAACACAGACAGGCAAGAAGATCAAGCATCTCAGAACAGATAATGGTGGTGAGTATTGCAGTGATCAGTTTTTGAAATTGTGTCAAGATGAAGGTATTGTACGTCATTTTACTGTTAGAGGTACACCATAGCAGAATGGGGTGGCAGAACGCATGAACCGGACATTGCTGGAGAAAGTTCGTGTATGTTGTCTAATGCTGGGTTGGGCAAAGAGTTTTGGGCTGAGTCTGTGACTTATGCATGTCATCTCATTAATCGTCTACCTTCAGCTGCTATTGGTGATAGAACTCCATTGGAGGTATGGTCTGGACAACCTGTTTCTGATTATAATTCTTTACATGTTTTGGTTCTACTGCATATTATCATGTGAAAGAATCTAAGCTGGATCCTAGAGCCAAGAAAGCGATTTTCTTGGGATTTGCTTCATGAGTGAAAGGATATCGTCTATGGTGTCCTAGTTCGAGGAAGATTGTTCAGTCGAGGGATGGATATTTGAGAGTCTTCAAGTTGAAGAAACAGGAAAACCAGACAAAGGTGAATGGTACTCCAAGCAGGTGGAGCATACTCAGCAGCAGGTGGAGTTTGAAACCTGTCTCTTATACACATCTAGATGTGTATAAGAGACAGATGTGAATGTTATCCTAGGACAGAGGGAGATTGGGGAGACGATGGTGAGGGTTCTACTCAGGACCTTCAACAGAAACAAGAATCTATTGAAGTTGATAGGCCAAGACGTGGAGATTCGAGACCTGCCGATGATGGTGTGCTGATTATCCGGTGGCCTATGCACTTCCAATTATAGAGATGATGTTCCTTCCACTTATAGAGAGGCAATCAGATGTTCTGAAGTTGATGAGTGGAAGACAGCTATGAGCGAAGAGATGCAGTCTCTTCAGAAGAATGAAACTTGGGAGCTAGCTCAACTACCGAAGGATAAAAAGGCAATTGGGTGCAAATGGGTATATGCAAAGAAAGATGGATTTCCTGACAAGAATGACGTCCGTTACAAGGCAAGGTTGGTGGCTAAAGGCTACGCTCAGAGGGAAGGAATTGACTACAATGAGGTATTTTCTCCAGTTGTGAAACATTCTTCCCTTAGAATTTTGTTGGCCTTGGTAGCTCAGATGAATATGGAACTAGTTCAATTGGATGTAAAAACTGCATTTTTACATGATGACTTGGAAGAGGAAATCTATATGACTCAGCCAGAGGGATTTAGAGTTGCTGGTAAGAAAAATTTGGTTGATCCGTTTATGATGGGTCAGAGGTACACAAGAAGCAAATTGATAAGTGTGTCTGTATATTTCAGAGGTACGTGATGTTCTTCTTTATCTACTCCCCTCTTTTGTATGTGATGATTATGTTGATAGCTCGACGAATGTTTTATTAATTTTTATCGAAGAAAGAAATTACAAAGTTGAAGACTCAGTGAATCGAGAGTTTGAGATGAAGATTTGGGTGAAGCTAAGAAGATTCTTGCATGGAGATTAGCAGAGATAGAGGGAGAAGAAGCAAGATTGTTTGAATCAGACAGCAGTATCTGAAGAAGGTATTACAGCGGTTTGGCCCTTACAGGAGCCGTCAAAACCCTGTAAAGGACTCCACTTGCCTCTATATGAAGCTCTAGTGCTCTTTATCTCCTAGTACAGATGAGGAACGAGAGTATATGTCTCGAGTTACGTATGCTAATGCAGTTGGTAGCCTGATGTATGCTATGGTGTGTACGAGACCCGACATTTCACATGCAGTTGGAGTTGTGAGTAGGTATATGCATGATCCTGGTAAAGGACATTAGCAAGCAGTGAAATGGATTTTACGGTATTTGTTGAGAACCATAGATGTTGGCTTAGTCTTAGTCTTTGAGAGGGATGATACGTGTGATCAGTATGCTATTGGTTATGTTGATTCTGATTATGCTGGTGATTGGATAAACGTCAGTCGACAACCGGTTATGTGTTTACTCTTGCAAGAGCACCAGTGAGTTGGAAGTCTACTTTACAGTCTACAGTGGCTTTGTCTACTACGGAGGCAGAGTATATGGCTATGACAGAGGCTGTGAATGAAGCTATTTGGTTACAGGGATTGCTGAATGAATTGGGAATTGGGCAGGAGAAGATCACTCTTTATTCTGATAGTCAGAGTGCTATTCATTTAGCGAAGAATCCAGTGTTCCATGTTCGTACAAAGCATATTGATGTTCGGTATCATTTTGTGCGGGAGATCATTGATGAAGGGAGAATCTTACTTCAGAAGATTGGGACTGCCGAGAATCCCGCAGATATGTTGACCAAGGTTGTGACAGCGATCAAGTTCAATCATTATTTGGACTTGATCAACATTGTGCCTGTTTGACCGCGCCATTGGGCGCATTAGGAGGCGTTGCAGTTGTGATAGAGAATGTGGGGAAAAGAAGAAATTTGTGATGGGTCGGCATATTCGCCAAGGTGGAGATTTGTTGGTATTTGGCTCATATGAAAACAAAGTCGGAGAGATCCCACATTGCTTGAGAAGCAAAGTTGGGTCTCACATTGGCCTTATAAAAGAGGCCATGTGGGAGAAATATAAGTGTCCCAAATTGAAATAACTTTCACCCCCTAAAGTTGTAAGGTCTCGCAAATAAGACTTCATAGTTTAAAGGCCTTTCATTAAGGACCTTAAAGTTTGTAATATTTACTTTTTCTCCTTTTTGATTTTGGGTATTTGTAGTATTGCCCAATTGTTTGGGTAATTACAGTTTGGTCCAACTGTTTGGGTAATTGCAGTTTGACCCAATAGTTGTGGTATTTGTATTGTGGCCCAAAAGTTTGTAATTCTCTTTGAAGATAGTGGAAAGTTTCTTCAGTGGCGCCCGAGGACGTAGGTACTAATACCGAATCTCGTTAAATCCTGGTGTGTTTTCTATTTCTGCATTGTGGTTGATTGGTTGCCTCTTTAGTTGCTATTATATTCAATTATCTAGCATAGTTTATGTTGTGCATTTGGGTTGTTCTGTTGGTTACCGCTTCCGCTTGTGCATAACAATCTTGACTTGTACTCTCCCTAACCTCAACCTTTTTTTATTTACAACTCCATTGCTTTTGATCTTTTCCTGTTACGACCATAAGTCCGAGCCACAAGCCAGTCCCAAAACATGAGAACTGAAGTTCCAAGTAATTAACATTTATTTAATTCCCTGAACTCTCAAGCTCTTTTCTTAGGGGACCTGACCATATTAACTTGCTCATGCAAATAACTTTTACCCAATTAAATTTTCTGAGCCATTCCAGGCCATAATTGCTACATCTGCTCTGATATCTTCAAGCACTAAGAGTAGCAAAATGACTTCTAATTGCTGGACAAGGAATACCTTTTACAAGCTATTTGAAGCCTTTTTTTCTCTTTGAATTCAACGTTCTCACACTAGACCGGGACAAAAAAACAACCAAAAGAAAAAAAAAAAGAGAGACAGGCTAGTCAAGTAACGTGATGAAATGACAGGTATATGCTTACAGTTATAAATCATGCCCTACGATACTCAATTTGATTATGTGCCATTTTTGTCTCTCTCTAGCAGCTAATCCTTTGGAATATAATCAGAACCCACGTTGAGAAATACAGTGAGTTGCAAGTTGAAGAATATTTTCGTGCTCTAGATGCTGCATAAATTATTGATGGTTCTGAGCAATATCTAGATATTGCAACGATTTTGAATGGCTATTACCAACCCATCTTGTGTCAGGCTCAAAAAAATCCTAGAAAGCTGCCTGTGGATTCTTCTACTAGTGTACCGACATCAAGACCACTTCATTATCAATCATATCGTTCGTCTTTAATGGCTAATTCCCGGATGTGTACAGTCAATTGACATATTTTGGGGACAAGCAATGTAGAAATCTTTAATTAAAGTCAGAAAAATATTAAATTAAGCTTCTGATATCTTTGATTAGATTGACGGATCAACCTTCAAACTATTTTTAAACCATTTCGGAAGTGAAAAAGACCCTTCACAATCTTTGAAGAGGACCCCTTGTTGATTTGTTGTCCTCTATATATAATCTTCAAAAACATATTATATAAAATTAATGAGAATACGTTATGGCGTGGCAGTTTCCTCCTCAATAAAATTCATCTGATTAATTTAATTATGATAAGAAAAAATAATAACCTAACATCAAATTGTCTCGGTTGAAAAGATGTGAGATTCGAATGCTGAGAGGAAAATGACATCAATGGGTAGGCCTGGAACAACTTATAAACTAATGGCTGATGAAAAAAAAACTTTCTTATAACGAAAGTATTTACGGTCTATCGGTACATATGAAAAACGTTTTATATATATTACGATCACACATTAGTTAAGTATGTGATTAGTTAGTAATATCACTAAGCTCTTACATTAGTTAAATATGAGAATAGTTAATAATTTATAAGTCTATAAGTATCATTTCTTTGTAAATCATAACTAACTTTTAAAGATGAGTTCTATTTATAGGTTTGTAATAATATATGAGATATTAGAAAAGACACATATATACGTATGATTGTTTTCCATCGCTGACAAATAACATTATTTAGCTCTGTACTATTCCAAGCCATTCCTATTCGATTACTGTTTTATCTTGTCCTTGTCAAAAAAAAAAAAAAAGGTAGTTGAAATAGTTGTGATTTCATTGATGTAGGTTGTGCAAGTGGCAGGAAGTCCATGGAGCTGTGGACGATGCGCGATTCTTTTGCTATCTGCCAAGCCAAAGTGCTGTCAAACTTGATAGTGCCCCCAGATGATTAACGACAAAAGACGCAACAGGGGCCCCAAGAGATTCACCATTTTTTTTTTCTTTCTTTCCATTTCATCCTCATTTGCTACACTGGTGATCCGATAGGCTTAGCAATTTATCCTGATAATAGATATAAGACACCACTTTTTAAGCCAACGTCATGTGATTGATAAGTCTATTAATTAGCATGTTATCATATCAGAACGTAATTAGATGTGAAAGTCATGAGCAGGGACGGAGGCAGCAAATTAAATTAGTAGGGACAATAACTTCCAACAATAATATAAAAATAAACAAGAAAAATCAACATACAAAAAATCTTAACATCATTTAATACTATATGTGCATCAAAACATAACAAAAGTTGAAGAAACTTAGAGAACATATTTAGGAAAAACCACCGAAAGAGTTCATAACTCATAAGGCTAAAGAAATACAAGCACACAAAAGAGTTTCCATTCATAATAGATGTTATAAGAGCAGTCAACTATGAAATGACAAAATATTCTTCAAAACCTGAATTAATATAAACAAGAACTCAATATCAATTTAAGAATAACTTGTCTCCAAAAATTTAAAGTCGAATTATGATACTAAAAAAATCATATATGAATAAATCAAAACTAATCTTACTAAAGTAATGGTATTGATGTATATTACTTCATTTTAAAAATTCATAGTTGCCCTCGACGGCTTTTCATGTTTTAGAATCGCTGCATAATACACTCATTATCAATGTTATCAAACACAACTTTTTCAATGTATACAACTAAACTATTACTCAACCAACGATCTCCCATTCGATTCCTAATCGATTCTTCACAATATTCATGGCTAAAAATGTCCTTTCTACACTAACAGTTACAACTGGTAGAATCAATGCTTATGTCATCAATAAATAAACCAATAGATACACCTTGTCTTTCGTTGTCTCAATCATTTTCTTTGCAAGATCACTAGTTCCATTCAATTTTGAAAATTCAATGCTAGAACTCACATCCATAATATAAGTCTTAAGTTGAGTCTCAAGGACCATTAGCTCTATAGCAGAAAATTCTTTTGGATAAAACTGAGCAAGTCGTATCAATTTTTGTTTATTGAAAGCAATGAATGAATCACTTGGACATAAGCACGCTAAACAAAGAAGTAACTCAGTGTTTACCTCATTAAAACGACTATTTAGCTCTTGAAGTTGCATATCTAAAATATGATAGAATTGTTCAACACGATAATGATGCAAGTATGTCAATTTTTGAGCTCTACGACGTGATCGTCCTCGAGCTAGAAAGATGTCATCCATGTTAGGAACATCAATGCTATGTTTTATACAAAAAGAAGAAACTCCATTAAACAAAGAATTCCACCCCTCATCTCTCATGTTTTGCAATCGTTGTTTGCATAATCCAACCAACTTCATAGCATTAACAATATCTTGATCTTTTCTTTGCAATACTTGTGACAAATCATTTGTGAATCCTAAAATCTCTTTCATCAAATGTAAAAGAAAGACAAAATCAAAATCTTGTACAATATCTAACAACACAGTAGCTTCCGATCTTTGTTCAACATTCGGTCTATCTTCTGCAATATCATCAAGTACATCAACTATGGATGAAAATATGTTAAATATGCTCATTAAAGTACCATAATGTGAACCCTAACGTGCATCACCTGAACGTTTCAAAATAGTCTCTTGGTTTAGACCCCGCCCACTTAAAAGATCGCCTAAGTTAAGTGCTTCAACAATTGAAATAGCTTGTTTCTCCTGAAGAATATCACGACGTTTACATGAAGCTCCAACAACATTTACAATATTACCAACTCTAGTGAAAAAAGTTTGAACTAGAGTATGATTCTTTGCCATTGCCACAAGAGATAATTGAAGTTGATGAAAAAAGTAATGAACATAATAAGCACACTCATTCTCTTTCATAATAAGTGTTTTAAGACCATTAAATTCACCTTGCATATTACTTGCTTCATCATAACCTTGACCTCTTAATTTAGATATGCTTAATCCATGTCTAGAAAATAATTCATCAATTGATGCCTTAAGTGAGACTATAGTAGTACTAGTAACATGCTCAATACCTATAAAACACTTAACCACATTTCCTTTCTTGTTCAAATAACCTAATGCAATGGCCATTTGCTCTTTCATTGATGCATCACGAGACTCGTCAATAAAAATGGAGAATAATGAGTCACCCATCTCACTAATAATAACATTGATAGTTTCTGTTGTCGTAGCACTTACAATGTCTTTCTGAATATCTGGTGATGTTAATTTGAGATTTTCGGGAGCATTCTTCAATGTAACAGATTTAACATCCTTATCATGGTCAGCAAGAAACGCCAAAAGCTCAAGAAAATTTCCCTTATTGTTTGAATCCTCAGATTCATCATTGCCCCGAAATGCAAGCCCTTGTTTCAAAAGAAAGCGAATACAATCAATTGATGCATTCAAGCGAATTTGGTATTCAATGCGAGCTTGGTCCGAATGTCGAGGAAAAAATGTTTGAATATGTTGGTCTTGCTTTAGTAAAGCTTCACAATTTCTTAAAGCTTGATTATGGGCACTATTAGGACCTCCAACATGAGTTGTTAATCTTTCTTCCTTTTTCCAATTTTGAAACCCATCACCAACAAATGAGTCACCACCACCTTTTTGGCGTGAAGACAAAAGGTCAGTTGGTGGCTATTGCATCTTTCTTGGTGACTCATTTGTGTCATGGCAATCCAAAAAATAATCAATAGTGTCCAGGTCCAGCACTGAATCAGAGTATAGGGCCTTAGCTAATGTAGCAGCTGGAATTGCTTGGTTGGAATCATTACTTAGAGAACTTCACTGTAAACCAGCTAAATGTTATGTCACTTGGTCTGATAATACTAGTGCTAGTGCACTTGTATAAAACCCTGTTTTTCATGCTAGATCCAAGCATATTGAGATAGACATTAACTATGTTAGAGACAGAGTCATTCAAAGGCTGTTGGAGGTTAGATATGTCCCATCCTGCGATCAGTTAGATGATTGCTTAACAAAACCTCTATCCTCTCCTCAATTCGATTTCTTTAGAAGCAAACTGGCAGTGACCGAGATACCCTCCAGTTTTTTTGGGGGGTGGTGGGGTGGGGGGGGGGGTTGTTGGGGGTGGGGGGGTTGGGGTGTTAAGACAGCTCACTAATCTCATCTCCAACCTCCAGGATTAATTAGTTTATTAGAGGAATTAGTTGTAAAGATTTGTTATCATTTATAGAAAACTTTTTCTCAAGCAGTAGCTTGAGCTGAGAATTTATTCAGAAACCCATTTCTAACTGAATTAAGCTATGACTTGATCATATTTGACTTATTGGCTTACATTATCCGTTCTAACTTATTATTTGCCAAATTATAGCCATAAGGGTGTGGATGTCAACTTTTTATGCATGTAAATCTAGTAGCAGGGGCCTCCATGTTCGGTATGTACTGTCTCCCAGCCAAAAGTTTTGGCTTAAAATAGAAGAGCTTTCCTCAAGATAATAATCCATATTTTGTGGGCGTCATTGTGAAAATTTTAATGTGGTCCTTCTTTCTTTTACTTGCAAACTAAACTGATCTTGATCCTATATTTTTCATATATAAAATACAGATTACGTACATGACCTAAAAAATTGATTAGAGAGGGTTTTGACAATATATTTTGGGGAGAGATTTTGTATTTTTGTGTACAAAAAAAAGGTTTGCTTAGAGTTAAGTGAGTTTTAATAAGATAGAACTAGTCAAATAAAATCTAGTTGAACTACCTTTCAACCACTTCTTTAGCTAGGCAGTAAGTTGAAAATCAATTTAAACAAATCATCATTATTATCTTGACTAAGTTGAATGAATTTTGAGGCTGGGGTTTCCTCAAATTACCCCACACCCACTCACATATTATAAATATTTTTGGTCCCTCTTAACCTTTATTTTTTTTCTTCATTATCATGCTAACTCTACAAATAGGTAAAGAGCCACCTCCCAACCAACTAGTACAATAATTTTTGTTGTTATTGCTATTAGATTTTTTGATTTTATAATTTGTAATATTGTTTGATGAAGAGTATATATGCATGAGTTCGATGCTAAAAGTTTCTTTTGTAAGTGTAGAGTCGCTCTAATATGAAACTTTAATTGTTATATTTAAACAAGCGTATCTCAAGCTATTTCTCTCCATGTATATAAGAGCATTTGATAAATTTAAATAAAGAAAAATGACTTTAATATAAAAATTAAATAAAATTTATTTTTCATGTTATTTACTTGTTATATTGACGTCTCTCTTTAATAATTATCATAACTTATCCGTAAGGAGAAAGTCTTATGTGGGACGAGTGCATCATGTCATATCATTATCAATGAATTTGTCAAATAGTATATATTATGTTATATATTTTTATGGTCCTTAAGAGAGGGACTCTCGAGAGCGATGTACATCTAATTAATAACACAATTGAATAACAATTAAACATGGGGCGATATATAAGATTCTTCAAAGTAATGTAACTTTAATCAATTCTTCAAGAACTAGCTAGGACTAGCTTATTATAAAAGAGACTTGTTAAGTATTACCTTTGAGGACTAGAATGCAGGAAGCTCTATCACATGCACCTACCTACCCTACCACTTGAATTCTTTGTAGAGGGCAAAGAAGAAGTAAGCAGATATACAATTTTGAAAAAGATATTAGCTATAGCTGTTCATAGCTATTTGTTGATTAATTTTGCCGACTTTTTTAAATCAACAACTTATGGCCGTCAAAGCAACAGAACAAAGGAAAACTTTACTGGCATTAAAATATATCTATAAATGTTGAATGTAAAACAAGTAATATGGAAAGTGGGATAAGTAGCAGTTAACATTAAATAGGAGCAGTAAGAAACTAACTACATAATTAAATCAACGAGTATGCAGCATGAGTAATACTATACATAAAATAAATTTAACCTCATAGACTTTAAAATGTGATCAAAATATCGTTGGAAATATAGAATGTTAAAATAAATTAGAAGTTATAATAAATAATACAATAGTTACTATTTACTCATAGTCCCACATAATATTAGTTTGTATAATAATATTGATTATGTATGTAAAATTAGAGTGATGTTACTCTTACAAAATGATTTATACAAACTCACCTGTTAATTAACCAATGTTTACATGCTTTTTAATACCTCTTTCTTTGGTTAACTAGTTTATTGTCAAGTTAAAATTTTTCTTTTTTCGTTTATTTTGCTTTGTTTTCAATTTCTTGGGTTATGGTTAAAGCAAATGAAAGCAATTAGAGCAAATTTGGAGCAAAAATGTTTAAATTTTATGTCTACCTCAATTAATTCTTGGGAATTAACTGTACTAATCTACAATGAATCAGATTGTGAGTCATCTACCATTGGAAAGCTCGAAAAATCTAGTTTCTAAAAAATTTTATACAAACTCATGCGGTAATCATGTTCATCTTAATTAAAATAATTTATTATTATTATTTATTTATTCAACTACGTTATATCATGACAGTTTATACGAGTGATTTTGATTTTATGTAAATAATTTGTAAGAGTAGTATAATTAGTAGAATTATTTTATATTTGTAATATTAGTAATTATTTGTTTGTATAAAATTGATTACCTAAGTAGAATTATTGTTCGGACAATTTGCATAAAATTGATTGCCAATGTAGAATTATTCTCCGGGCCATATGTTCGATAAAAGTATAGCAAGCAACTAAGAAAGAATGGCATGAAATTTATAATCAGTTTGAAACAACGGCTCATATCATAAACCGAAGAAGGGAAAAATAGGATGATGTCAAGCTGTCAAAGCTAGTGGGGGGTTTGGGATTTCTGGCACATTCTTCGCCATATCTTTCAAAGAAGAATCTCTCTCTCTATAAAATTTAAAATTGATAGCACATTATGTCTTGTGGTCCAGAAGCAATCGTACAATTATGCGATGGAGGGCTTGAGCAATATTAGAAGGTTTGTTGGGCTTTATAATAAGGGATAAAACCAAAGATAAATAAGCAGGTAGGAGCTACCTATAGAGCATCACCAGGAGGAGGATGTTTTAATATGTGGCCTCCTTAATGGCTAGCTACTTCTCTTAATGTGTGAGAATACATATATTATTAGAGACTTGGCGGAGAGATATGTATCACCAATAACTACACATTATTTTTGCGCTCTCTTATTGCCGTTCTCTGAAGCATACTGCTACTGCAGCAGCGCATCACATCGTAATGGAATTGGAAGCTGCAGCAGCGGCTGCTGCTACTGGGAAGAGCAATGGAAATCACGACTATGACATTATCACCTGGTTCGAGAAAGTATCAGAGAACGCCGGTTTTGTTCAGAGGGACACACTTCGCCGGATTCTTCAAGAGAACTACGATGTGGAATATCTGAGGAAATGGTTTGGAGACACCAAAATCCAAGAGATGGATGCATGTGCATTGGAATCTCTTTACACCTCTTTGGTACCTCTTGCTTCCCATGCAGATTTGGATCCTTATATCCAGAGAATTGCAGATGGAGACACAGCTCCTGTACTCACTCAGCAACCTATTACAACTCTCTCTCTAAGGTGGGTACTGCTCCTTCACTTTACTGTGTATATTTTCCTTGTATATTTGTGTGTCTGCTTCTTTATATTCCATAAAGTCATCTTTTAGAGTACAAGAATCAGAATATAAAATGGGCTCCATAGATATATGGATGGTTCTCTTTTCTCTATATATTCAACTTGCTTTCTTTTTTCAGATCTTATTGTTTACTTCAAAGTTCCTCTACTTAGGATACTGTATTTAATTAGAGAATCTGCACATACGGTAACCAAAGTTACTATTGACAGAGCATGTTAAGCTAAAGCAGTAGCCATGGTAGCTTTTGATGTCAATTAATTTCAAACCGAACCACTTGCTTTCCTCTTTCCTAGCTAGCTAGTTTCTAACTAGTTTTTCAGCATTTTTTTTGTTTTCTTCTACTTTCCTTATGATTTTATGTTCTTCATGATCAACGTTTCTTTTTTTTTGTTTTTATTTTTTATTTTTTAATTTTTTTTGTTAGCTCCGGAACCACAGAAGGAAGACAAAAGTACGTACCTTTTACTCGCCATAGCTCCCAGACTACCCTTCAGATTTTCAGGTTGGCAGCGGCTTACAGATCAAGGTTTTTCACTTCTCTCTTTCTGGTTGTCTCCCAATTGTCGTAATATTATCTCGATTAATATTTTATGGAATGTTTTACTAGTATAGACTTGATTTTAACATCTTGGTCAAGTCTCTTTCTCTTTTTTTTTTTTTAAAAAAAGATTCGTTATCGTAGTTCGATGATTAATTAATTTCTTTTGTTCGTTTGCATGGTGGCTACAGCGTTTATCCAATACGGGAAGGAGGGAGAATCCTGGAGTTAATTTACAGCAGCAAGCAGTTCACGACAAAGGGAGGGTTAACAGCAGGAACAGCCACAACACATTATTATGCAAGTGAAGAGTTCAAAATCAAACAGGAGAAGACAAAGTCCTTCACTTGCAGCCCAGAAGAAGTCATTTCTAGTGGAGACTACAAGCATTCCACTTATTGCCATCTCTTACTTGGCCTTTTCTACTGTGATGACGTAGAGTTCATAACCTCCACTTTTGCTTATAGCATAGTCCAGGCTTTCACAGCATTTGAAGACCTCTGGAAAGATATCTGTGATGATGTTAAAGAAGGCAAACTTAGCACGAAAATAACCCAACCCAAAATGCGAGAAGCTGTAATGAAAATTATTTCTCCAAAACCACGATTGGCTGCGCAAATTGAAGCCAACTGCAGGAAGTTAGAAAGCTTAGGGTGGTCCGGTCTAATCCCTACGCTGTGGCCAAATGCTAAGTATGTTTACTCTATAATGACAGGCTCAATGCAACACTACTTGAAAAAGCTAAGGCATTACGCTGGCGAGTTGCCTCTAGTGAGTGCTGATTATGGATCTACGGAGAGTTGGATAGGCGTGAATGTGGATCCTTCTTTGCCTCCTGAAGAAGTTACTTTTGCTGTAGTACCCACTTTTTCTTACTTTGAGTTTATTCCGATTTATCGACGAAAGGATTCCATTTCAGCCATCGATGACTTCATAGAAGATAAGCCGGTACCACTTTCTAAAGTCAAGGTTGGACAAGAGTATGAGATTGTCCTCACAACCTTTACAGGTAAGTTCCCACTTAATTATTTCACGCAGATATATGAAACCGAATAAGCACCAAATATCTAGTTGCAGTAGCCGTGGCTCCAGATTATCTGTCCTCACATTAATTTGTCCTCATTAGTAGAAAACAAGGATATAGAGGTAGCAATTGCATGCATGTCGTTTTGCCTTGATAAAATATTACTGAGTATAATAAGCCAAGCACCGATTTGATACAGATGTTGATGGTCGATGATTAGCATACCAATGAATCCTGATAAATTTAATCTCCCCTTCTCAAGATTTAGCATGCTACCACCACTAGTACAAATTTAGAAAGTTATAGTTAGAGACATGGACCCAGCGAATTAAAGATTAATTATTTGTTAGAATTCATGTTACTGGCGTTGGATTATTTATTTTCTTTATGAGATGTATGAATTCTCTTTAAATTAATAAACGTTTTGAATTATAATTTTCTTGTTGTTCCAGGGCTTTACAGGTACAGACTAGGAGATGTAGTGGAAGTGGCTGGTTTTCATAAAGGGACCCCAAAACTGAACTTCATATGCAGAAGGAAGCTCATATTGGCTGTAAATATTGACAAGAACACTGAGAAAGATCTTCAATTAGTAGTCGATAGAGGGTCACAGCTACTGAGCAAGACTGGAGCGGAGCTAGTTGATTTTACGAGCCATGCCGACGTGGTAAACCAACCAGGTCACTACATAATTTACTGGGAGATTAAAGGAGAAGTGGAGGAGAGGGTTCTTCAGGAATGTTGCTGTGAAATGGATTCTTCATTCGTTGACCATGGCTATGTTGTCTCGAGAAGGACCAATTCTATTGGACCTTTAGAGCTTTGTATACTGAAGAAAGGGACTTTTAAGAAGATTTTGGATCATTTTATAGGAAATGGGGCAGCACTGAGCCAATTCAAGACTCCTAGGTGCACTAGCAACAAAGTCCTCTTGAGAATTCTCAATGATTGGACCATTCAAAGGTTTCACAGCACAGCATATGGTTGAAAAATGTATGCTTAATATTAACTAAGTTAATTACTTCTACGAAAATTCGCCAAGAGCTAGTTTTAATCGTACTTTTCAGATGTAAAGAAACCATAAAACAAAAAGTGTTTCATATATATGCAAAAGGAAGATATGTCTTAAAATTATTTTTCTTTCTCTGACTGCCCAATATCGCCTGCAGTAGAGATCAGAAAATTTATTTTGTTGTAACGTTAAAATTACTGATTTCATCACTACCTTCGAAGAGCACTGGGCTAGTACATATTTTAAATCACAGAAACATCCGGATGAGGCAGGCGCTACCAGGGCCTCTTAATTACTCCGTACATAAAACACTGCACATCCTTCTGATTTTACCATGAGAGTAATGTTTGAAAATTGCTGCATGCTCCGGATTTTTTAAGTTCAACTAATTAAGTCCGTAAAATACTAATATTTAGAGTCTCGATTGTGATAGAAGCAGCACAGTAGATGGCCGCAAAGCAAGCTGTTTGTGCACCTGCCGACGCTAGGAAAGGACAGAAATTACGTAAGTAATTAAAAATGCACTTGTTTTCAATTTGTGAAATTATTGGACAGATTTAATCTTTCAGGTAATATGATAATATAAGGCTATTTTCGACACTACATGCACGTGAATACGACATAAAATTAGCAGGTTTGGATTGACATTAATCGTATTTATGTCGAACATTTCAACCCGTTTAATAATCATGTCGTACTCGTGTTAAAGTGTTCAATCCACGGATGAACGAATCTGTTTATGATACTAATCCATTTAATGACACGAATTCATTTATAAAACGAACCCGTTTATAACTCAAACATGTTTAAAAGATTTGATATGATTGTCTTATTGATTTTTGAAATTTAAATTGTAGATTAAGGCTATTTTTGTAACTTGTAAATCATAATCATGTTACAATTGTGTCAAACCTGTAAACATGTTATAATTGTGTTTAATGTGTAAACGGGTTAAATGGGTAAATCGTATCAATCGTATAAAAGTGTTATAATTACGTTGACGGATCGTATTCATGTTTGAAATGGAAATGATCAGTGTATTATTCATGTTGACGTGTTGTGTCGTGTTATCTATATAATAATCATATTGTGTTCGTGTTAGGCTTGCTTGACACAAATAATAAACGAGTCATATTCATGCTGAGCCAATTTTTTTTTTTTTTTTTAGTTTGATACAACATGAACATGAAATAAGAACACAAATTGGCACCCCTAGTGGAAGCAAGTCATGATAGTGGTCCTGTTGCCAAATGATAAGATGAGTTCCACCCACAATGGGTTAGCCCAATGGCAAAGGCGCATCAAGGATTTAGTAAGGGCACTATGAGGTTCATGATTTAAGTGTATTTAAGTGAAAGATTGTGGCAGTGGATTGTAGTTGTACTAGTCAATCATATTCATATAAATATGTTTGTAATTGTGGTATATTCATGTGCCAAAAAATAAAATTTCTCCCTTTCATCCTTTTCCATTAACTCTCCTTTCCTCTCCTCTGTCTTTAATTTTATGCTTTACACTTTGAATTGAATTGCTAATCAAGAAGCTAGCTAAGGTTAGACTTAATTAATTAAAATTTTATGTTTACAGTTTGAAATTGAATGTTTAATTAAGAAGCTAGCTAAGGTTAGACTTAGCCATGGCATGCATTGCACAACGTGCAATTAATAACGTTTATCATGGACCACTATTTTTGCACATTTGGTCAAATTATCTTTATCATGCCAATTAAAAAAATAGAATTCTATCGATGGACTTGTTTCTTACTTCACATTAAAAGTTGGTGAATGAACATTTCATTGCATGATCCCCATTCACCGCTCAGATTCTTATAAAAGATGGATTTAAAATGAAATGGATAGGAAAATCCTCGTTATAGAGCTCTTTTTTATTTCATTCCGCATTGTTTAACTGCACAGTTTAATGCATTGAAACGGAAACAAATCGAGCTGCCAAAATCTCCTAACAAGTTTGATTCGGAATATTGCAGATGGACATGGGCACGTAATTTAATGTAAAACTACAGCAAGACATGGGCCCAGCTTGGATTGTTGTTGGGATCCACCCGAGATGAAGCATAATTGGGGACTGATGGGCATCAGTGCATAGTCAATACCGAGCAGGGCATAAATCCTTCAGCAATCAATTAACGGGCAAATCAGATTCCTGTACTCCGTACCAAAACTTGAATCAAAAAATGGTGACTACTCTCACCCCACCAAATACTTTTGGGTTTTGCCATTAACTGCAAACTTTTGGTGTTCAAATTGCAATTCCTACCAACCAAGCAGCTGATGCAGGCTTCTAAAATTACAACCGAGAGGCTGAGCCGATCTGTCAAGAATGTTTCCAACCTGTCTTGAATTCTGAAACAAAATGACTAACATTACTTAAGAGTGAGAATGATATGGCACCCAAAATTTTCTCCTACGCGCATAAAGACCCGGACGCACACATTAATTAGCTTCAAAACAGAGTAAATAATTTAGTTCATTTTTAACTCGGCAGATAACGAAGTGCCGAGTAGACTAGGATCATTTATTTCCTAATACCAGAACCCCCTAAGCTGAAGTGACATACAACTGTGACTGCATGCGTTCGATTCATTCATCATCATAAGAAAAATGGGAAAAGTTATTCGTCATTCCAAATTTGACCAAAAGAAAAATTAGTATTTGCATGTTACATTATACACAGGCGATTCGGTGACTGATAATTTCTGTAATTTTAAGAGTACCGTATTCCAATTTTTGGCTGCACTTTGAAGAAACAGTAGTCCTGGTACAATAATGCCTCAATTATCTTATAAAACGAAAACGAATACACATTGCAGAGCTATCATCTCGTGCTAGATATGCAATGCAATTATTGTACACTAGCAAGGAAACTACCATAATAAACACTAGTCAGCATTATCAAACTGATCAACAGCACTCTGCCACAGCTCAGATAATATCTTTTAAATAAAAACTATTTAGTTGCATTTTTTTTTCATATACCTAAATAGAAAAAAGGTAAATTATGTTGAGGTAAGTGCAGCATAAATAAATAAGGGCCGTTTGGTATACAGCCTAGGAATCTGGGGGAGGGAGAGAAAAATAAAACCCACCCCTTGTTTGATTTGTCAATTTTTGAACGAGGAATCTGGATTCCCACGGGTTCAGATTACTGCAAAATGGGGTAATCTGAAACCCACTTGATTCTTGAGTTTTCAGATTATCATAATCTGAAACCCACGCTGCCTTCCTCTCCCAGCTCGCTGCCTGCCTCTTCTGCATTTTTATTTCTACTCTTCCCCCTCCCCTCCTTTGCCTACCGATAGCTTTGTGTGTGTCTCTCTCTCTCCCCTTTTGACTCACCAACGATGGCTTATGGTGGACGGCGATGGTGATATGCGATCTGGCAGCAAATGGCAGCGACGACGCCCAATTAGCGGTAGAGCTTCGAGTGTCTGTGAAAGGAGCTTGGGTGGACGGTAGCGGCGGCGTAGAGCTTCGAGTGACTTTGAAGTTGACTTGGGTGGACGGCAGCGGCAGCAAGTGGAGGCAATGTGCTGGTGGCGGGTTCGTTGCCGTGAGTGGTGGTGGCAAGTGGTAGTGGATTCAAAGCGATTCATGGATTGCAGCGAGCGGCGGCGCGAAGAATGGTGGACCAAGGCTTCTGTGTTGGCAGCAGATTTGCAGAAAATAGAGGGAGAACAGAGGGAGTAACGGAGAAGAAGAGAAGATTACAGAAAAAAGGAAAAAATTTATTATTTTATGGATTTTTTTTGTATATTTTTATTTGGTATTTTTAATTGTTTTGTAATTTGATTGTATACAAAATTTATTTATTATAATTTTTTAGTATTTTGTTAGATATTTTGTATATATTTTTTGAATATTTGTTGTAAATATTTTATTAGATATATATAATTATTTATAACAAATTTAAAAAATCTTTTAAATTATTTATAATAATTCATAATAAATTTTAAAATTTTTAAAATTGTTATCCTCAATTTTTTTTTTACAGATATACTAAAACAAAACAAGAAAAAAATTTGAGTATTTTTTAAATATTAAAAAAAATTTTATTTATCAAATTTACTCATATAATAAACAAAGTTAACATTCTTATATACAACCAAACCAAACACAATAATCTCTGATTTTTTACGATAATCAATGATATGATTTATATATCTAACCAAACATAATAATCTTACTTTTTCAACAATCATATTTCTATATTTTATATTCTCTTTAATACGAATCACATCCTTAATATACACACCCTTTTTACCAAACGGTCCATAACAGTGTGCAGGTGGGGAATGAAGAAATTGCTAAGAGTAGAAATAGAAAACACATTGCACAGGTTGCAGCACATATATAGGGACGGGGAAGAACACTAGCAACCCCGAGGTTTGAGCTCGGTACGATACCTCCCCGTTGTTTGGGAAGTAACACTTAGCCCCCATTTTGCAGGTTGCGTTATAGAAAAGTTAATATAACTAAGGATTTACTAGGGCACAATAGTTTTTTGCTAAATAAAAAATAAAATAGGTAAAAAACAAAAAACAAAATATTGTATCTCTCCTTCATCTTCCTCTCTCTTTCCGTCTCTATTTCTCTCTCCCCATTTTCTTTTGTCCTTCCTCTCCTTACACCCATTTGATCAAACCCAAGAACGGTAATAGTTTCATTAAATATTACTGTAAATTCAATTGTTGTATTGTGTTTATAATTTTTGTTCTTTAATTGTTATATCTTAAGATGACGTAGTGTTAATCTTATATAATTTTATTATATTTTAATAAGAAATGAGGGTAAAATCGTCTTCTAAGGAAGATTCAAATCTTTTAATAGATTTTTTCTAACGAACCTGAAAGTGGGGGGCTAAGTAATAATGTCCAAACAGCGGGGAGGTCGTAAATTAGCCCAAACCTTAGGGGTTTCAGTATCTTTACTCTTATACAGAACTTTTTTTTTTTTTTTAAACTTGTCCTAAACGTTAAAGAAAACTGAAACATCAATTTGATCGAGGTGGTTTAGGGTCTGAATGCTGGTAAAATACAATGCACAGAAATAAGAACTTCAAAATTGAAGCTATTGTCGAGATTTAACAGCAGAAAGTCTTCCATTTGAAAGATTTTGAATACTAGAAAGTGTTTTACCTAAAACATTTTCAACGCACATTTTCTTTGTAAAAAAGTCTTTTCATATATGAAATGTATGTCAGGTTATAACAATGTTAGATGTAGATATGTTTTTGTCGGCAAGATTATGTCCTCATGTATATCGGATTAAATTTGCAATACTATAAGTGTTTTACCTAAAACATTTTTAATCCACAATTTGTTTAAAATTAAAAAAAAAACACTTTCATACATGAAATGTATGTCCGATCTGGTAATGTCCGATGTACATATGTTTTTGTCGGCAAGATGCCAAGATCATGCTCATATATCAGACTTCAGTATATTTAATATTTCCATTTCTCTCATTATTAATTTTTTTTAATTTATAGACTTATTTTCAACTTTTAATTGATGAAAGTTAGATATAAGTTGTTTTAATTATCTAAAATTTTATAGGTTTGTTTATAATTTTTATCAGGGATGTGAAGCCAATCATATATAATTAAAATAGTAATATAAAATTATTATTAATTAAAAATTAAAATTATATTTTATACTTATCATGTAACTATAATAATTATTTTTTATTGTATTTATATTATGTATTTTGTTTTATATTTATATTTAATTTATAAAAAAATTATAGTATTTTAATTATACTATCATTTAATATCATAAAAATCTCTCTCTCTCTCTCTCTCTCTCTCTCTCTCTCTCTCTCTCTCTCTCTCTCTCTCTCTCTCTCTATATATATATATATATATATATATATATATGCACACACACACACACACATAATATTTTAATACAAATTTTTTGCAAAATTTATTAACACAAATTTATAGTCATTGATCTCACAAAATCTAATGGTTGAGACCGAAAGTCAATATGTTGTATTTAAGGTTATTAACTCATTAATTATTTCAACTATTAGATTTTGTAAATCAATTACTGAAAATTTGTGTCAGTTTTCTGTCAAAAAATCTATTCCCTCCATATATATAAGCATTTTGTCAAATATTTGTGTCTAGGAAACAATACTTTTACATAAATTTATAAGCATTGATCTCACAAAATTCGATAGTTGAGATTGAAAATAAACAAGTTAAATTTTAATGTGCCAACTAATCAATCGTCTCAACCATTGAATTTTGTAGAATAACTAAAAATTTGTGTTTAATTTTATGTCAAAAAAATCGCATCAAAAGATCTCTTCCATATATATATCTTTTAAAACAAAATCTTGACACAATTTATTAACTTGGAATTGAAAGTCAATAAGTTATATTTAATATTGTCAACTTATATATTGTCAACTTATCAATAATCTTAACCATTGAATTGTATAAATTAATGACTAGAAATTTGTGTCTATTTTATTTATTAAAATATCTGGAAGGCACAAATTAGTCCCTCAAAAATTATGTAGATTCACTTAAAATTTTTACATTTAATTATTTTTACACAATTTTTAAAAGAATTTACAATTTTCAAAAGAATATATATAATTTTCAATAGAATATATACAAATTTTCAGGAATTAATATGCATATTTAAAACACATATTAATATTATATATATAATATCAACTATCAAAGTTTATGCTTTAATTTTATTTGACTCGCCACCCATAACTGTTCATGCTTACATATTCTTTTCCATGTTTTTTTTTAATAACTTGATTCAGAGCTTTAGCTTTTCCATTTGATATCAAAGCCATGGCAACCTGTCCTGATAAATTTGTATCCATAATGCCTTTTTCTTCTCTCAAAAAAATTTGTTCATATAAAATAGATAGTTTATATGAAATACAATACTTTCCCGATAGTTCTCAGCTCCCCACTTCTAATCTTCCTTATCTTAATCCTTATCGTGTGTATAAAAATCTTCTTTCTTCTTTTCATAAAACCATCAAAACTTTAATTAATCCCTCTCCTCGTAAAGTAAAAGAGTATATTCAGTGTAGCAAATTTAATGCCTATCAACTCCTTGCTACTCAATCTGAACAATTTGTTCAAGTTGATATTCCAAATCATCTGATTGATCTTTAGAAAAAAGAAGGTTTCACTCACCTTCATTTTGGAGGAATTCGCTTTGCCCTCACTTACCATGCTCGAAAAGGCCTTCTTGTTACCTCCAGAATTGCTCTTGTTGATACCAGATTTCCTAACTATGAACATGCTTGTCTAGGCCTGTTCAAATTACTCTTAATGCTAGTACAATCATGGTTACCATATTCCCAAATTTCAATATGCCCATCAATGATTCCCAGCTCAAAACTTGTCTCAAATTACAAATCCAAGTTGTCGGTGCTGTTCCTATTGGACCTAAATATATGGCCACTTTTCATTACCAAATGGTTTACAGGATTCAAGATCACGATATGGACATCACTCTTCCAAATGAAACAAATGATTCTATATTCATAAATGTAGAATCAAATCAAGTCCCTAACTGTACTTTTGTTCCCAAATAGATAACCCGTGAAAAGCTCAAAGAATTGATACCCACCAAATGGGTTACCAACTATGAGGAAACCCATGCAGCCTCTTCATCCAATCAGCCTGTACAGTCCACAGAACCTACTTTTAAAAAAACCACCAGTGGAAAAATAAAAATTCACTTTACCCTTGAAAAGCCTTCTACACAACCTTTTTCAACTCAGTTTGAAATTCTTCCTTATATTCCTACTGAGATCTATGCTTTTGATGATCAAGGTATTCCTATCCATATGTTCCAAGAACATCAGCCTGAGAATCTCTCCTGTAATTGTCCCGCTTGTTTGGAGCATGCTGATCCTTTCAAACCGCCTGGTAGAAAAAGAGCTCACAGGCCTTTAAAGTTGAAGACGTCAGATGCTTTTTATGAAGCATACAAGTAAAAGGTTCCTGGTTATGATTTACTAGGTGAATCAACTGGCAAATTTGACTTTGTAGTCAAATACACAGGTCCGGTTCATCAAATAATTCCAGAACCCTCTGGATGGGATGATCTAGATGATGATTCTCGATCTGACTTTTTTGATTCAGAAACTCCAATTCAGATCTCCATTGCGCGGAAACAATGTACGTCTGTTTGGATCTCTAAACAACATACCAGATTAGTTATTCCTTCTGTAGCTATTTATCAACCGGATGCAGCTTCATTTCCTCCTCTTGAATCCAAAGAAGATTCTGTTACTAGAGAAAAATCTGCATGAAAAGTAAAACCATCAGCTTTTAGAAAAGCAAATGAACAATCTGAGCAGATGACTTAAGCAGAAACAATGCTAAATTGGCAATCTGAAAACGTAGTGGTTCAGAACCAATATCTTCAAAAAAAATAGAAGCAACCAAGAGAATCGAGTCCAAAATAGATTCTTAACAGCGTCAAGTACTAACTCCATTAAAAGATTTGAAGAAAAGAATTGAAGAACTTCATCATATTATTCTTTAACATCTGAAGTAATCCATTCCTTTTCAACACGTTCAAACTGAAATGAATTAGGTAAAACAACAATTGATCTCTTTAGAAAGAATGATCTCCGCTACCCAACCTTGATAGAGAGGAGCGATCAAAGCAACAAGATAAATCAATATGAGCGGGGAGCTGTGGATGACTTTAGGATATTCCAAGCAGGCATCATTGTCGATTGGACAGTTGCAAATGCCTTTCCGAATCAGTTGCGCGGACGCATGCGCCTCGTTGTACCCTACTTCCGTAGCAATTGTTCATTTATGCTGTGAAATCAACTTCACCGACATGTTATAAAATAACGAACCAATATAAATGGAGTGACACTTCATACCCAATTAATTAATGAAAAGCGTTTGGATACCTATAGTATTCATAAAAACTGATTAGATGTATTTACTGCTATGCTTATGTTTCAGGATAGCCTTGTTTAAACTGGCCTTGCAGCCTTATTTTTAATTGATTTTTCTTAAATGTTGAATTTCAATTCAAACCCATCTAAGAATATTTGCATTAATTCTACTCAACTTACTCTCTCTCAAGATAATAAAAGTTTTCGAATCAATAAGCTTGTCATGACTTGTGTAACCCCATTCACGTCCACCAGTAATCTGTGGCTTCCTCACTTTTCATGTACCGTTTCACAACCAATAATATATACTGAAGAATTACTTGTTTTCCAGTCGTCCCATTCACTTGTCCAGCCCAATAGGTAGTATTTATAATTAAGTTAATGGGACAAACTCTCAAGCAGAGATATCCAGTGGAGAAGGGTCCATGGGCCTCGTTTCAAACCCATTTGAGAATACAGTGACCTCCAAAAATATTTCTCGTAGTCATTGATAATCGACACACAATTCCTTTTTCTTGGCCTTTTTTGAGACTAACTGGCTACTAGTACGTTGTTATAAGTGATGGCAAAATATACCATGGAGTTAGCGATCCGCATAATCCATCTCTACTAAGGTGGGGATAGGTGTAGTTTTATGAATATGAAACAGAAATAAGGTAGAATTTTAATTCCTATATTATGATGGATGAGGATGGATCTACTACTCCCCACCCTACACCCTACCATTTTACATAAAAATAATAATATATTATCAATTTTATTTTCATATAATAAACTATTATATTATGAAAAATTTATATATAGTTATAAATATTATTTTTATTTGACAGTTAATATATTGATTATTGAAAAAACATAAAATTATATTATTGTCTAAAAATAAAATGTTATGTTATTTTATTAAAACCTTAGGTTTAATTATATAAATGTGTTAGCATGAGAAATGGGGTAGGGACGGAGGAAGCATTCTATGCATGAAAATTTCCATCCCACTCCACCCTAAAAAACATGAAAAATATGTGGGAAACGAGGATTAATTTAAACAATGGGCTGGGAGAATGGGGAGGGCCCCCCCACCTCCGCCCCGCCTAGTTGCCATCCCTAGATGTCACTTGTTAACGTACATTATGGAATATGCAATGCCTCCACAATTGCTGAAGGACTGATGTAATCATTCATACATTTGAATCAAACAATGATTGAAGTTTGATTTATATCAACATTCTCCCTCGTCCTCCTCGATCTCTCCAAAGATGGCAAAGTAATTAAGAAAGGATAATTTGTATCTGTATCAGATAAACCAAACATTCGATTGACCAGAACAAGGAAGTCTTAGAGATCAGCTCCAAAGCCTGGCAACTTACCACCCTTTCTCACCTACCCTCTATTCCATGACAAATTTCTCTTTAGATATTTCCACCCTCTCCCTCTATATATCCCCACTTCTCCACAATTCAATTCCCTTTTGCCCTCACTCTCACCCACAAATTAAGTTTAGCCTCCTCCATGGGTTCCCTCTCACGCGAGCCCCCTTCTCCATCCTCCCCTCAAACTTCTCGTAGAATTTATGCCTCCTTTTGTTCTAGAGATTTATCCTTTCGTGCAAACGTCTCCAACTGGATTGAATTTTACAACCCTTCAAACAATGCATGGCACCGTGTCACCACCATCCCTGGCCTCAAACAGAACCAGGTTTTGAAGGACTTCGCCATGGCTTCCATCGGTGACTTCATTTACATAGTCGGTGGCAGGCTGGCTCAAAAAGTTCCAGGCTCCGAACCTGACGAAACCTTCGAGGTCGACCTCGAAGTGCTACCAACGGTTCGACGATACGATGTACGTAACAACGTTTGGTCCAAATGCGCACGGCTTCGCGTCCCGCGGTTTGATTTTGCATGCGCGGTCTGTTATGACAAAATATACGTGGCAGGAGGGTTGTCGAAGTTGGTAGGCGCCCGTGGCACTTCCTCTGCTGAGGTGTACGATCCGGCCCTTGATGAATGGGAATCTTTGCCTAACATGAACACGTTTAGATATAAATGTGTAGCCGTGACGTGGCGAGGGAGAGTCCACGTGGTAGGCGGGTTTGCGGGGAGAGGAGATAGGAATTCCTGGGGCACGAGGGAGAGGAGCTCTGCTGAGGTGTACGACTCCGAGAATGACAAGTGGGACCTGGTGCTGAGGATGTGGGAATTAGATGTCCCACCTAATCAAATCGTAGCCGTTAATGATAAACTTTTCCGCTCTGGTGACTGCTTAATAACCTGGAAAGGCCACATCGAGGCTTACGATGGCAAACTCAATATGTGGAACGAGGTTGACGGTTCGCATTTAGAAGCACTGTCATCCCCAGTCTCGACGTTGGAACCAGTAATGAAAAGGCTGTATCTGACGATGGCGCCCATTGGGACCCTGTTGTATTTCTTGGCTGGTTATAGGATACCTGGGGATATATCAAGGTCGACTTGCAATATCCACGTGTTTGACACGTCAGCAAATGGAAATAGTTGGACTAGCTTGGAACCCATTCATGAGGACGGAGAAAAAGAGCTTTGCAGTCACTGCTGTGTGGTTACTGGTTAGACAGACCAAGACAGACAGATCTTACTCTTGAGTAATTCACATTTAAAAAAATAAAAACAAAAATTATAATCACACATTAGTGATAATGGTAGCAGTGTAAAGTTTGCGACTTTATATGCTGTAATATCTCTACAATTTAGATCCAATCAAGAAGAGTAATACGAGTCTAATTTCTTTGAATTATATCATCGCTTTTTTTTTTATAAAATTATTTCATTTTAATCTTAAATAATTTGCATTGGATAATAGGTTTGTCCGTAAAACGGGGCCCAGCATCTGAAAATTAGAGAAAACACGTGGGGCCCATCAAAGAAAGCTCTCTCCAGCCGAGAACTTGTGTCACCATAAAAAGAAGAGAAAGATATCAGATGGGATACCATCAGATCAGCGAGAGAGAGAGAGAGAGAGAGAGAGAGAGAGAGAGAGCAATAAAGCATAGAAAGATTTACTAAAGAAAGTTTACTTTCTTTCACGTGAGTCCAAAATTAGCACGGGCTAACTGCAACGCCGGCCCCACTTCTTTCTGCCGATCCTTTTGAGCATTGGTGAATCCTGAGCGCTTGCTACTTATTTATAATATTTTCACATTTTTTACTACGGAAGCAAACGGACGGTCGTGATTAGTCTACGTATACAGTTTCGTCAAGACCGTGGATTAAACTTCACGTTCGTGACGTTCACACGTGGCCAAGTGGTCCCGCCGAGGACCACGCACGGAGATCTATTGCACGGGAGGCACGTGATATCATGAAGCGGAAAAGGGGACCACGACTCCGAGTCCGGAGTCGAGAGCCTCAGGCTATTATTTCTAAAGTTACGAAAATAAAGAAACAAAATCATAATTGAGTTAGCATATTGGTCAAAATGAGAAAAGCCAACCGCAACCCATGATTATAAATATAAGTGTCGAAAGCAAATGAATTCCATCTTTCTCTTCTAATTATGTATACGAGTAACACCTTAATTATGATACAAAAAGCTCACTTTTCAACCTCATAATCAAACCAAGGCTCTACTTTCGATCTCGAGCCATCTCTCTCTCAAACTCTCTCGCTCAATTTCATCTTTCTCTTCGTGAACACCAAACACGAACATGGCTTTAGAATCACAAGCTTTGGTATCAACATAAACCACTTTCATCTCTCTCTTTTCCTTTTTGTTAATTCTACATCTACCTGGCTACAGCCATGCTCAACAAAATTACAAGTTCGAAACCCTCATGCTGCCATGAGGGGTTATTCTAAGCAATGCATTGCATGCGTTGCTCTATAATTTTTTACACTTTTTATTACTCTCCTTAGCTGGAGATAGGAAGAGAGTTGTGTTGTGCTTGTGTGTCTGTGCTGTTTCAAATTCATATATAAGTTATAAAGGTGTTTCTGATGGGTGGTGAAGATCGTAGCTGGGTGATGGTACCCCCGCCATCAGTGGCTCCGTTGAATATGGTGAGAGAAGAGCAGTGGAAGCATTTTGATAACTCAGTGAATGCTGTGTCATTTGGTTTCGTGGCCACTGCCATTCTGATATCAATGTTCCTTGTTATGGCTATTTTTGAGAGGTTTCTAAGGCCAAGATCACTGCGATCCGGTTCCAGGTCTCATACTGATCTCGAGACACAGATGGTGTTCAATGGCAAGCTTGATTACCCTTCTCCCAAAGTATGCTTAATTTGCTTTGCTCTCTCCTCTTTCATAATATTACTATTATTTCTCTTCAATTATATTACTAATTTTGATCATATTTTCTGTTACTGGAATTCGAAAATGGTAGCACTAGCACAGTTTTTTCATCTGCTTTCTGCATTTCCGTTTTGATACTGTGTGTTGCATGTATTGTGTTATCTTCAGGTCAGATGCAATCAGTGCACCTAGTAACTTGATTGTGACTGTCCCTTACTTTCCTTTTGTAAATAATTATAGCTAATACATTACATTTTGACTAGTCATTTTGCATTGATTGAGCATATGGCTTTGCAGTAGCCACTGGTCATCAAGGTTAATGGTGTACTACATCCGACTTGCAGATGAGAAAACCTTTTTGTATTAAATAGCCTGAAAACAACAGCACTTGTCGAATATTTACTCTTTTGACCATCCATTCAGCCATCGCATTAACTCTCTAGCCTTTCACACTCACATCTATTCTATGTGATAGGTAATTAAATTCCAGTATCCATGCAATGCCGAGGTTGCAATTTGCAAAATTATTGGTTTCAATTTGTGCCCAATAATTGATATTTACGCCTCAATCAATCTTTTCAATTTTGTTTCTACCCACAGATTTTTGCACCTCTTTTCTTTTATTTATTTAAATTTTCTCCTTTCTATCTTCTTTTTTTGTTTTTCAAAAAGAAAAAAGCTACCCTTTACAGGAGAGGCAGCTGGTAGCAGGGACCCATTTCTTCTACACGTACATACACAACATCCAATCAATAGGCTCAATGGACTGCCCACGATGTCATATGTCATATCCTCCAGTTTTTCCCCATATCACACATCTATAACCCTTGATATATCAATTTCATCTTTCTATTCTAAACCAAACATGGGTCTGAATGCATAATGGTTATCATCAAATTTAACATAATAATTAACATTGATCAAGTTTGTTTTGATTTCGTTTCGGTCTGCCTACCACATCCAAATCTTCATGGAGATCTGATAGTGCTAGCTAGTTGGCCTATTTTGGAGTGATGATCATTAGGGGCCAATATAATCTGCGCATTTTGTTTGTGGATTTATGGAGGATGACAGGCATTTTAAAATTTTAATGGCTTGGGAGTTTCATTGGGATTTAATATTGAATTACAACGGCGCTTTAACGCAACCTTGCATTTGATTATTAAGATCTTGGGATAACAATCTTTGTAATCCCTACGCATATTAATTTATATCTAGACTTAATGGGAAGTTATAATATTGGTATTTCATTAGGTATCATTCTTCATAGACTATTGTTTTGTTGGCCTTGTTCATGTGCTCAATATTTTACAGGGATTGGTGCATATTAATTTACCGATGCTTTTGAAACCTTAAGCCTACCCATAACTTGATTCTGCATATTCAATCCAGAATACTAATTAATTGCTGCCAGTGTCTGTCAGCTTGAGCTAAAATTTTTGTTTGTGAAAGTCCAAGTATAATTCCTCTCTATTAATTTCCACATGTTTTATGCACATCAGAACGAGCAACTGTTATAGATATTATTTGTTGCTTGTCGAACTCTTTTATGATTATTGTTAAACCACGTTAGGGAAGACTTGTGCAATAGATGAAGTAGCTGCTGCCATCCATAGTTTTAGGGTTCATGGGACCTCCATACGTCACCAGCATGTGGGTTTTGTCTCCAGTAGTTTCATAACGAGCCAAATTATACTAGAAGTTGTGTGCTCGAGACCAACGTAGGCATCTTGAAATTGATAAGTTGCGTTGACGATCTCCTTTGTGTGCCATTTCCAAGGTTTGTCCCACGCCATTAAATTCATGCAAGCATGTCTTGACAAAATGGTTTTCTTGCCCGAATTGTTGCCAACATCGTCACCCAAGGATTAAGGTCTTGTTGTTTTGGAGTGTATAGGAAATTCTAACATATATAACTTGGCCTCTTCTTCACCACCTCTCTCTTTATATAAGCTAAGCATGGAGGTGTTCACCCCTTGATTTATGGAAAGAGTTACCAGATCTACAGACACTTCTATTATTATTGTACTGTACGTAGTAAATTTATTAATGCCTGACAAGGCTACCTCCACTCTTTCATGTCCCTATTCATGGATCTTAAGAAATTAGAAGAATGATGAATTGACAATGTTAAAACTTTTGTCTTGTGTATGAAAGCTCTTTTCAACTCTTGTGATACATTAAATAATATTTGTTAAGGGTTTTCCTTGGTTGTGGAACCCATCCAACCGCAGTTTGTAAATTTTTCCTTTCTCTATGACAATAAAATAAGTAAAACAACTTGTACAACACTAGCACTTCCTTTAGTTTTGATTAATATGATGGTTAAATATTGGTCATATATAGCATTAATAACCTGCATTCTGTAATGCAACTATAGAAAGCTTTTATTAGTTGATATTGATTTATTTGTTTGCACAGATGACAGTGTATGCCAAAGGGGTATCAGTCTTGATGCCTGGTGAGGAAATCCCTACATACATTGCACACCCAGCTCCAGCTCCCTGTCCTCCAGAGCCCATTATGCAGCCTCTCCATCAGCACAACCAATGCATATTCACCTCAGGCTCAATCTCTATGTTCAACCAAACTATGAGTTGAAAATATAATTGGAAAAAACTGACGGGGTTTTTTGGTTTGCAAACTCAAAGAGAGACTTCAATAACTATTCAAGATTCCGGATACAAACTGGATACAATTTTACAAAAATATAAAATTGATTTTAATTGTTTTCCAATTGTAAAGTTATTTGAAATATTTTGTAATTGTATCCAAAAAAAGAAATTGTTTTTTAAAACATGTCTTTCAAGACTTCTGTATGCTTATTATTTGCAAACCAAATCGCCCCTAAGTTTTTCGTAGTATATTCTAATTCACTTCATTTAGTACATTGTTAAAGGTAAGCTAAAACATGGCCTACCGAGATGAACAGAGCCTGAAGTTATGTGCATATATTTCATCTTGTTCTGTATATGTTTATTTGTTGATTATGGCGTGTCAGCTTTGCTTCTCTAAACAATGTGCCTATGAACAGCTTCGTCCACTCTCTTCTCTGCTTGCTTATTGATTTGATGAACAATTGAACACCAATAGATGTTATTGTGATAGTAAAGGGCGAATTTACAACTGATAACACTAATTAAAGAATGGGGCTATTTGTACCCCTTTTTTTTAAATAAGACACCCATTTTTTATATTAAAATTTTTACTATAAAATTATCCTATTATAAATTTGTGATTAAGTATATTTAAACTTAATTAATTTACCCACTTTTACTCTCTACACCCGCCTCAGCACTTACCTTTATATCCACTCTTTTTTATCATATCTATTCCAAATCTTCTAACGAACATCTATCCTATTTGTTTTAATTTTGGTTCAAACAAAGATTTCATGAAAACAAAACAAAAAAGAAATTACACATGGAGGAGCAAAAAATGTTAGTCAAGATTATAATATCGAAAATATCTTTTTTTTTTTAAATAACAACAAACAATGGTTTTTTAAATTTATTCAAATTTACAGCTTGAAATTTTTTTATTACAATAAATTAGTTATTATATTAATTTCATGAACAAGCATGACCTAACAAAAACTTCACGTAAAATAGGGTTTATTATTTAGTGGGTGTGGATAATAAAATAGTGGGCTTATTTAGGAAAAATTATTTATAAAATTTATTTTTGATAATGGTTATATTAGAATGGGTTTATAGAGCAAAAATGAATATATATTTTTAATTTCAAGTGAGCCTGTTAATTTAAAAAAAAAAGTGTAAATAGCTCCACACCTAATTAATTGTGAGTCAACTTTTGGCACAAACAACAACTTTCTTATTCAGAATTTAAGTCACAATCCTTGCAAAGCATAGGTACAATACAACCCCATTCCACAGCAGAAAGGAACAAGGCAACTGAAAGAAGTCTCTATCCAATCCATCCACTCATCGCAATCATATCCCTAGAAAATTTACAATCCCATGTACAAGAGAACCCATCAAGGACTGTCAAGAAACTTTGGAGGGTCACCAGATTTGTTTTTGCAAGAGAACATTGTCTCACTTAAAGCCTAAACTTAAGGTTAAAAAATATTTTCTGATTGGCCTCTTACTCTAATTTTAAGTCTGCAGAGGGTACTAGAAAATTGCGAAGAGTCTACACCAAGTCGAAGAAAGTAAAAGCAGAGCGTGGGCGCTTCTTCTCCTCATCCCTAAAAGAAGAGAAAGAAAGATGCTCAATTCCAATGACTACTAATCTTGAGAGTTGAAGAAGAAGAACCCTTCTAATTTTGCAAAATATATCTTGCTCTGAGGATTACTAATACTATTAAATATTAATTATCGTTCCTTTCATCATTATTTAATAATTAATATTGATGAACACTAAAGAGCCATCGAGATAATCTAACCTCAGTGACTTTTTTCTTTAAGACAGAGATTACAGATTCTATTTAAACTTTTATATGAAGGCAACTGCCTTTCGAACCATTTAATAGTTTAATCGTGTAACAGTATATATTACTGGGAAAAAAAAATAAGTGTCTTAGAGAAACCCTTGAAATTTTGGATACTTATTGTAAATTTAGAACATCATTTCTTTTATCATAAATTTGATAAAAATTGAAATGGCTGAATAAAACAATTATTTAACGAACTTTTAACATTGAGAAAGACTTTTAAACCAAGCAATAATAATTAGAATTAAAATTGCAAAGCAGTATAGTAATAGTTTAGATTAGAACTCAAATTAAGATTTGAACACGTACTAATAATTACATTGCAATTTACAAACATCACAAGCAACCACCAAAATACAAATTATGTCAAGTCGCTTGGCGTTGAAAGCGAAAGCCAAAGCAGAAGCCAAAGCCCAAAACAAAGGAAAAGTCGTTTTCGCTTCCAGCAGTTCCAGAAACGAGGAAAAATCAAAGAAAGATGAAGCATTCCAAGGAAACATGAGGGTTGTCAAAAGACTCGTTCAACATATTCCTTCTCTGCTCCGAAACGCCGTCGTTTTGCTTCTCCTTCTCCTTCAACTCCTGCTTAACTTCGTTCTTCTTCTCCACCCTTAAACTGCCACTGGCTCTCCCAGTCACCTTACCCGGACTCCTCCCAACTCCACATCCGCCCACCGTCCTCTTTGCCGGAGACCTCAACCGCCTGAAAGGCGGACCACTACCCTCTCCACTTTCTTTTCTCACCCCAGTAGGCCCCACGTTACGTAGCATTGTCCTTCCTGGAGCTGACCGTGACGTCTCCGGTCTTTTCGCCGGAGACATGGGCCCACACGAGATTTCTCCAGTGTAGGGACGTTTTCTGGGTACCTTAGCTGGAGATCTACGTCTTGTGGGCTTGCTAATAGCTTCATCTTCTCTTCTCTCCGTTATTGTGGTTGTTGTGGTAGTCGTAGTCGTGGAGAAGCTCTCGCTGATGCTGCATATTTCGGAGACTTGAGACGCTTGAGAAATTTCTTCTTGTTCGTGTTTGCTCATCATCGAATCTTTGGGTTCATTGTCGGTTTCTTGAATTACGGGTACGGGTACGGGTACTTGTATGGGTATGTGGGTGTCGGTGTGAGTGTGTTGTGGAGTGAGTTTTGGTTTGGTTAAGCGAGTTTCAGAGTGTACAACTTCTTTAACGGTTTCTTCTTCAAGACAAGGACAAGGTGGTGGAGCTCTGCTGCTGCTGTTGAGATCATGTTTTGATGGGAAAGGGGAATGGTGGTGGTCTGGGGCTTTCTTTTCTTTGCTGGAACTCATACAGCAACCCATTTTGGTGGTTGGTAAGGATGATGAGGATAAGGCTGGCGGTGGCCGTGACTCGTTAGTGTGTGTGTGTGTGAGAGAGAGAGAGAGATTGACAGTGCCGCTTCGGTTTGAATTGTTTTGATTTGATTGTAAAGGCTATAAGATGTACATTGTTCACAGTTTGGATTCTATCATGCGAGATGAGATGATATGAGCTGAGATGTACTTAACACTTAGCGGTGGTGGTGTGGAAAGAGGACTGATCCGAGAGTGTGAGTTGGGCTGGGCGGAGATAATGATGATTTTTGATTGCTTGAAGAGGATTCTACTGTATAATAGCATCCCCCAATAAAATGGATTGAGTGTAAGGAAAGTAGGGGTGTGTACCGTGCGATGTTAGTTGGACTTTGTAGAGTGTTGTTGTGGGTTAACTTTTTGGGCAATAATTAGAGGTGGAAGGGCAAAGACGAGGACAGATTGGATGTAATTATGTTTTAGGGGATGTAATCAACCAAAAGGGGATCTCAAGACAACAAGGTGGATTAATTAGGGATTACCAGTACGGAAGATATTCCAAGCTATTATGATCAACAAACATTGTGAGCTTTCTCACTTTCCAGGGTGGGAGACTTTGCTCTTAAGCTCAACAGAATAAGAAGGGTAAAAGGCCTTTACCACACCCAACGTCTGTAACCCTTTCATACCTACATGATTAATGAAACTTAGCCAATGCTCTGTTTTCATATAAATCGGTATCTGTTTTGCCTAAAAATTACGATAAAAAAGCAAGAGAGATACTTGATTGTCCTCTCCTTTTGAGGTATTCGATAGGTCCAGTCCCCACACGTTGCCAGCAATAGCAGCGCAATGGGTACAAAGAATACACTTTCAAGCAGAAATTGTCTTTTTGCTTTATACTTTTGATTCACTACGCAAAATTGCGGTGATAAAAATTCTACACTTTGAATCCAAAGCATGGAAGTCTAAGGCCGAATTGAACCAGAGTTAAGTGGATAATAGATTATAACCAAACATAAAGAATGAAGAAGGGAGGAAAGATCAACCAACTGATCCATTTGTCTTGGTTTTGAATAATTGATTCATCCATAAGCTGGACCAATTGAACCGGACGACTTTTGGCAGAGAAAGAAACCAGGTGCACCTCAAAGGAACCATGTATACTACATTATAATATCTAAGGTTTCAAATGCTTACAGCATGGAGGCCCCAAGGTAGCAGAATTTTAAAACCAGCTTTAGTTGGGGGGGTTTGTGGTGGAGGGAGGAGTACATCATCCTGCCACACCCCTTGATAACTGCACCACCCACCCCTCCCTCCACAAACAACCTAGTGAACCCACCCCATACATTAAAATAATAATAATAATAATAAATAAACAAAAGGACCAATATTCCAACAATAGACATAGGCAACAAAACTAACTCGTCAAGCTGAACCAACAACAAAATGAACTATAGAATTTCATCTTAAGCAAGTGCAAGGGAGGTAAGATGGGAATGGGTAGATTCTCAGATACTAATGGCTGCTCCTTGCATGGTCAGGCAAGTGAAACCAGAAAAGCAAACAGTGGAGTGTATAAAAGATTCATATAAATCTGCTAGATTAAAGTAACTAGACAATAATGTAAATTTCAATGGAAAGGCAGCAAAAGATAATATACGATAATTACAAAAATTTGGATATACAAGTTGAGCAAATTAAAATTCAACAACAGGACAGGAGGCTAATCAAACTTAAGTTCTGCACCCTCAAGGACAAGCCCGACCATGTCATCTCTGGTCACAATGTTTCCATTCTCTTCTAAATTAATTGAATTTTATCTGGACTTGTCCTAATGGTCATTGGTTTTATACCAGGGGAATCATCATTCAATCGATACAAAGATGGATTCACGTTGTATATCAGATGAAAAAAATAAAACAAAAAAGAATAGGATTTATTAAGACAGAGGCAGCTAAGAAGAAGATGCAGCCCGATCAGATTCTATCATAGATTTGATGTAGAATTCACCTGCCTTGTATGATGACCTAACCATAGGACCGGATGCAACATAACGAAATCCCTGTTTCATAAAATTAACATTTTATAAGAAATTTTACAATCAATTCGCTGATATAATACATGAATACTTAAATCATGAAGGCATTTGGGGGGAAAAAGTTCTTAATTCTCCACATTTCATGATATCAAAAAGTAGAAACACATGTATCAACACATACTGAAGGCATATACAAATGTATGTTATATAACATATGATAACAGTAAGCATTATAGATCTTGCAACATATGCGTACCTAATTTTCCCTAGTCCTGTATTCATTTCTTAAACTCTATAAAGATTTACTATCATCTCTCTTCCATTAACCTAAGCTTAAATAAAACCTTAAAGATTTCAGATCTACTACATTTAAGATCATTAAGCATCATCACATTAAAAAGAACATCAATAACAACTCCAAAGTATAATAGCAAGTATCCAAGCAAATGCAACAAACCGTACAAACTCAGTTGGTGAATTAACTGGAAGACCAAATGCCCTAATGGAATAAATCTGTGCAAGAAAAACAATGGAATAGCAGGAAGAAGATGCATTCTGACTAATTCTACCAACTAAATCCATTAACCAGGAACACAAAGCAACAAACCATTTTTCTAATTTAACAAAAGAAGACCGAAAAATTAATATCAGAATACAGAAACACCCTTAAATCGATAAAAACATTAGTACTTACAGCATATCGCATATCAAACATCTGAAAACAAGTAACTGCCATTGAGCTTCTAAGAGATTTTAGCCTTAATAACCAATAATCAATAACTTTAACCTCTTTAAATTGGCTCCTTTTCTTAACAAGTCAAATTTTGCACCTGGGTAATCGAAAGTCAAGGATAAAAAGAAAGCCTTTGCAATTGCAGATCAGCTAGTCCAATCTTTACTTAGCATGCAAAGTTAAAGCATACAATACACTGACAATTCAGATTTTTAAATTCAAACAAGTCATATAAGAAACAAATAAAGCAACAACCACAACAAAATTATATATAGTGGAAGGTTGTTGATGCATACCATTTCCATGCCAAGTGCTCGATACTTCTCAAAAGCCTCAGGAGTAATGTATTCAGATACAGGCATATGGCGCTTTGATGGCCTCATATATTGACCAAATGTCATCACATCAACACCTGCAGCTCTCACCTTCTCCATTGTACTCACAACTTGATCAGGTGTTTCCCCACAGCCTAACATTATTGAGGTCTTGGTAAGTGTTCCAGCAGGAGCATAGTCTTTGGCCATCATTAGAACATCCAAAGATTGCTTAAAATTAGCACGGTGATCCCTCACAGCACCTTGAAGCTCTTCAACTGTTTCGATATTGTGGGCAAATACATCCAACCCTGATTTTGCAACTTCCTCCACACAGCCACGGTCTCCCCGAAAATCAGGAACTACACAATAAATCCAATGAAGGCAACATCAAACAAAAAACAATGATCTTAAACTTGCTGAGAAACTATAAACATGCAAAAGTTCATAAAAGTCTACATCAACTCATACCCACAAGCAGACCCTCTTTAAACCTACTAAATATAAGTTTGGACTTCTTAAGCCTTTACATCAATAAACACACAAAGAAGCCGGTGCACTATAAGATGCATGAACTCATACCCAAGGCTTCTATAAGCATATTTGGCTTCAATTCCTTCAATTTCAACACTGTCTGAGCAAAATGGCCACTTCCTTGATCAGGTAAATCATCTCGGTCCACACTAGTTATCACCACATAATCCAAACCCCACGATGCAATTGCCTCAGCCACATTGGCTGGTTCATTTGGGTCAGGTGGAGGCGGCGTACGTGATGTCTTCACATTGCAGAACCTAGAAGTTCACAAAAAAAGCTAATCAACAGAAACACCCCAGTATGCTGACACACCCACACTCCCCGTTATCGAATATATTCCAAACCTTATAAATACCTACGGACAAAGGTACTAACCAGTCCAATATAATAAACAAAATTTTCATCTCGAATTCACTCGGTCCTATGACAAAGTTCATATACCTCTCTAATTTGATCATTAATCATTTCATCCCAATGCCAGCAATACATTAAGCATATATGCAAACATTATTTAATGATGCGAACTCATCAACTATCTCAACCATAACCATTGGATTATGCGAGATGAATGGACACAAATTACCTGCAACCACGAGTACAAGTGTCACCCAAGATCATGATAGTAGCTGTGGCAGTGCCGGTCTCACCACCAGACCAGCATTCACCCAGATTAGGACACCTGGCCTCTTCACACACAGTATGAAGATTCAAGTCTCTCAGCTTCTTCTTGATCTGAACATACTTATCTCCTCCAGGAACCGCTTCCTTCATCCATTTGGGCTTGGGCAGCGGCTTCTTCTTCGTCCCAACTTCCACGGAGTACGAATTGTTGGACTGGAGATCGATAAAATCGGAGAGCGACGGCGACTCCGTGGCCAGCCGCGCCCGGAGGCCCGCCAGTGTTTGTGGGAATTGGGAAGGCGGGTTTGGGGTTGGGGTCGACGTCGAGAAGGCTCTAGTCCCATTGAGGGCGCGAGATAGCGTGATGGCGAAGCGAGATTTCATGGCTTGTCTCCTTAACGTTATCTTTCAGAAGCGAAACACGGAGAGAGATTCTCCAGAGACGAGCCGAGTCCCAGGCTTCCACTTCCAGCTCTCCAAACAAAACTGACCATACATAAATCTTCATATTCACGAAGATGGGGTTGTTGGCTTGGTTTGGTTGGTGATGGTCAATTGGGTCAGATCAGATTCAAGATTCAAGATTCAAGATGAAGTTGCTTCTGGGCCTAACTAATTTAAAGCCTGCAAATTATTGGGCCAACTGGGTCAAAATTGAATGGCCCATGTCACAACTGGGCTTGTGCTACCCTTAACGAGCTGAACTATACATGTGGATGATGTCTAAAGCAAATTAGCAACATATGGCATTGCACGATGCGCAAATGATGTAAATGTGGTAGGGCATTAGCAATCACTCCAAGGAAGACTAAACTTAAGTTACTTTCCTTACGCATCTTTTCAATTTTCATTACTTTTTCTACTTTTCACACTTTTGGTTTTGGAGCACCATTGAGAAGGGAGAGAGAGGCAGGCACCTGACTATGATTGACTAGTCAACCAAAAAATGTGTTGTTATTCAAAATCATACTCTAGAATTTTTTGTACCAAACATACGTATCATAATAATCATGCAATAAACGAAACACCTACATGGTTCCTTTCCCTTCTTTAACTTGGTAAAACTTTGATACCGAGTCTAGTCAATGAGTGTCATCATTTGTCCCTACAATTTGTCTCAGCGAATTGTTAGTACTAAATGCAATTATAAGACACTAGATTGAGTCATATTAAGAGTTGTTTACGTGCAATCAATCTAAGTTTATCGTATCCCTCATAGACTTAAAAACAAAAAAAAAGTGAGAGGGACTCAGCCTTGACATGTGAGTATTATTATCTATGTTCTATAGTGACGCTACTTGCCTTGCCCTATTCTCCTATCATAAATGTTTGAAACACCATAAATTGTGTTATATATATTCTCTACAACTTATTGAAGTATAAAAATAATGTTAAGACCACACCTATTAGCTTAAGTTTTTAGGTAAAATAAAAAACTTAACACAACTTTGATGCACGTATCCAATATCTTTTAGTGTGTATTGCTAGTAAAGTCTACCACATTGGAACTGTTAAACGTAAGATGTAAAAACTAAGTAATGTTGTTACGATATCAAGATACTAAATTTATATAACGTATTAGAGGTTAAATATTAATGATGGTAGGACATATCTTTTACCATAAAATTGAGAGATTCGATTCAATAAAGTTTTAAAGTTAAGGCTTGATGGACACATAAGATGAGCTAATAAATTACTTAAAAGATTTGCGAAGCTCTGTCATTGATCATGTGTGCATATTTTCAAAAGATAGTTGTTAATCATATAGCCATGAAGTATGCTTTTTAAAAAGATGAAAAATAAACAAAACCCAAACAAAAGATGATTAGACCACAACAGACTTGATTAAATAGCTCCTCCAAAGGGAAGCTTTATGGTGAAATTGTATTGCATAAGAAACTATGGCAAAAAAATGAAAGGAATTAACCCTTTATGCTTTCATTAAATAAAGAGAAAGTTGATTCATGAAGCAACTCTAGCTCAAACTCTTTATTTGACAAACACAAGAGGTTTCGTTTGTCTTTTTCTTGAGCAACAAACTTAAAGCTGTTGCATCACAGCCACAAGTGTCACCAAGAATAGGAATATGGGACCCCATCATGAGGTCTTTACTAGTAACAATTGATAGGGAGGAAAGAAACATTTTGGTGTCTTTTGTTGAATGTGTCACAACATCATCAGAAAATATAAGAAGATAA